>VYZT01025138.1:0-14205 GCA_013400735.1 Pomatostomus ruficeps
AACATCTCGCCACTGGCTTGGTTAAGTCCCGGAGAGCCTGAGTAAAGTCCTGTTTAGTACACCCAGGCATCAAAGTCTGCAAGGTCTCTAAGTATAGAGGAGGAAACTGATCGGAAATTAAGGAAATTAAATATCTGCAAGTGAGGAAGCAGGTTCTATTTTCACCTTATTAATTGAGAAGGGACATAATGGGAATTGACCAAATGTTAACCTGACTTTTTGGAGTGCAGGGTTAAGTGTTTTGGCCAGTCCCAAATCCAGCATCTGCACAGCAGGGATAGAGATAACAGATAAGCAAGATGATAGCTATCACACACAGGAATTGCTTTGAACAGAAAAGTATTGACCTTTGAAGGTTCACCCCAGGAGGTGCTCGCTTCCAAGCAGGTTTGCAAGAAAAGCAGCTGATTCAAGAAAATATATTTATTTTGCAAATAAAATCTGGTTATTACCCACCATTTCCCACCGTGGCAACACAACAAGCTCTTCAGTGCCAAAGTACCATAAGCAATACTTACATTTGTATTCTGTAGTCTTCATCACAGACAATTAGGTAGAACAAAACGTGAGCTTCAGAGTTTGTATGTTTCAGGCTGGAGCGCCTGGGGGTGGTTGGTGGGGGAAGGGGCAAATGCTGTCCAAGCTACTTCTCTGTCCCGCCGTGGGGCGATAGAGAAGGCCAGCTGTGTCCCATACACAGAAGGAGGCCGCTTCCACCCACCCGTGCCTGGGAGGACACTGAATTCTCACCCATGTGTTCCGGATAGCTCACTCACAGTCAGAGGCAAGGAGTGGAGGGCCCTCTCATATGGCGAATTCCAGCAAGGCTTTATTTCTGTTGCTGAAGGGCAGCCAGGGATGAAAGAGGGCAAGGCCAGCACGGCCTGGACTTATAAAGGGTACAAGCCGGGGGGTGGGGACAAGGTGTGGGGTCAGTACAATGAGATGGGGAGAGGGTGGGGTCAGAGGTCTACCCAGGTAGACAGGGTCAGGTTACAGCTGTCTTAGCCCAAATCATTTGGGGGTGAGAGGCTTTTCCCAGTGTATCTGGGTTTTCTCAGACTTTGGTGTCAGCCCACCATCGGAGGTCATCTTCACCCACCCCAGCGATAGCTGAACTCGATGACACAGCAGACAAGAAGGTATAGAAACACAGAAAAAGTTCGGGAAATAGCACTTTCCTTTTTCAATCACTTTCCTACTGCAGAGTGCAACGTCAAAATTTATAAATGAAACTGATCCATAGGTGCTCCAAATGGACTATTGAGCAAGGTTTGGCAGGAAGGCTATTAAGAGTCCATGCTGTGTCATGAATATAGATGGATGTAAATACTGTCCTTGCTTGTACCAGTGCACTGCCACACTGCTCTCAGGCCAGCTGCTTTGCATTAGCTTGCCCTGATATCAAAGGGTTTTTGAAAAAGCATCCCAGTTCTGAGCCTGGGATTATGGGTTTTTCACTTAAACCTGCCATAGGTGTTTCTACTAGAAACTGAACTCATCTTGGTTAGTCCTTGGCTCTGCTCATCCATTCCCACCATCAGGCTTTGCTGCCAGCACTTGTGACAGCAGTCTCTAATGGTGGGGGCTTGTTGCACAGAGCTTTCATAATATAAAAAACAAAGTTATAATCAGGTTGATTTATCACTTACCACCTGAAGGGACGCTCCAGCTCCGCTTTCTCTGTGTAGATGGGCTGCGACTTCTTTCTGTCTTACCTCCTGAACAGTTGGCCTTCCATACTTGGTTCGACTCCCTGCAAACCCTTGTATATAAAGTGCTGTCAGACAAAAAGTAAAGCAACAGCTCACAGGGTGACAGAGCAACCTTGAGTTAGTCCTGTGTGCATCCAAACCCTACATCATCTGCAGCTGGAGGAGATGCTGGAGCTATATTTTAGTGGGAATGGTCCTTAGCATTCACCAGGTGATCTCATAGATTTTGAACTTCTACAAAAACAACTCAGTCAAGACTCAAAGTCTATTTGGATCAACTGAAAAATGATCACCGATGCCTGATCAATGTAGCAGAGTAAAGCTGGGTACTGTGGGCCTGTTGTGAAGATTTTAGCTCTGCTGACACCTGCTGAAGGCAGGACTTGGGATGCTGGCTCCAGGACCACGGGCTGCACCAGGAGCCACCAGGGCTGAGAGCTGGCATACAAAGTTCAACGTCTGTACGAAAATCTCATCAGTGGGAAAACAGGTTGCTGTCGGCTTTTTTGGGCCCTTCCTTACCTCACAACCAAGGGACAGCCTTACCTGTGACAAACTGCAGCTGACCCACCTGGTATGGCCAGAGAACACCTCTACCTTGGTCACGTACCAGAGGCTGGGCAGCCCAGGTGCGGCTCTGCCACCACACCCACCCAAGCCACTCGTCGGGACTGGGCTCACACCTCCTTCTTTCCCCACACAAGCCTAGTGGTGCTCCGGGGGATGCTGACTGCACCTCCTCCTGCAAAGTGCCAGTATTGAACTGCCTTTTCCAAAAGCAAAGGCCTATATAAGCCTATACTGTGATACCTACCAGGAAGTAAACAGGCCCTCTAAGGGAAGGGAGATCACTGGGGAACAACCAAAGCAGCCCTTTAGTCCAGAATAGGAGTTTGGGGAACACTGAAGGGTTTCCACAGAGGTTAATCAATGCCTGCACCAAAGCAGCTTTGGGACACCTGCCTTCCTTTCACTCCTCATCAGGACTGTGTACAGCCAATGCAGGATGGTCCAACCATGAAAACTGGCTACTTCACTGGACTGTTTGCTAAACCAGAGGGAGTTCAAAGAAATGATTTTACAGAAAATTATTTTGGTGGTTTCAGCATGATAAACCTGACATATACCCACATGTATTAGCTCATTAATACCAAGAAAATAATATGAAATGCAAATGATAAACTGAAGCCTAGGAAAATAGTACATAAACTTGGTTAGCACTGCCAATTCAGAAGCGAGTTGAACCAGTAGTCAAAACTATTGTTCAACATGCTTTAACATTACTTTCAAAAAACTAAAGTTTACCTCTAACAGTAAAGTAGTTTTAAGTGGTAAAGCTACTGAAACAATTAAAGCCAAAATTTCAAAATAAGTTATCCAGCTGCATTTCCTCAGGTCTTTTTAATGTACTGGAAGCTTTCAGATTTATGGAAATGAGAGCATGCATACTTGTCGCAGAGAAACAAAAACCTTTTAATTCACATGCTATATATGAACATAAAAGCATCAGGTGTCCAGACTAACTGCTTAGTCCAATCTGCATTAACCAGAATTCAACTTCTACTAGCATAAATTTAGGGCAGTGGCAAATTTTGAGGAACAGAATGAAAAGGTATTTGAAAACTAAGCACACTCAGAAATTTTGCTTTAACAGAAGCAGTTGTTGTATTTAGGATCTTAAACCAAAAGCACTGTCTATCACATGCTTAGGATGGCATCCGTGCATTTAGAAGCTTTTCTTGAGTGTGACAGGTAGAAATAATTTTTTTGTTTGTTTCATTCAATATCCAGCCATGGAAGTATTTTCAATTGGAAGTTACCAGGAACTGGGGGGTGGGGGAAGTTTCTTTTAGGTGACTAGTAACTTTAAACAGTATTATTTAGAAGATGGACAGCCTTCTTCCATAGTCATGGCTACTTAGAGCCACTCAGAACCAAGCTGCTGGCCCCACAGACCTGTTTCCCAGCATTGCCTAGGTCATGCCAAAGACTGTTTCTGGTCTCTTCAGAGTCAACAGAAAGAGTCCCCAAGACTTTACAAAAAAATCTTGCATCTGACTACAATACACAAGTTCTTATTTGGGTACATTCTCCCTATTTTCTTTCATGGAAACTGTAAAATGGAAAGAGACAAGTACAAGAAGTACTGGCTTAGGGACAGAGGATTTCAGACACGATATGCAGCCGAGTGGTGTGACTGTACATCTTTGTAGTGTGTAAATACCACATCCGTGAGGGGGTGGTGTGGCCAGTCGTGAATCCCGACACAGGTGCAGTTGACACTTCAGTGAAGGTCACAGTCACGTGAAAAATACTTTTACCCATGTGAGTATTTGCAGGCTTCCCTGGATTACTTGGGTCTTCAATTAGATTAATCAAGCCCATCAAGGTTCTCATGTGCTTATGTATTTGTGGCATCAGGCACTAAGGTGGAGGAGATAGAGTCCTGGGGCTTTTTTTTGGTTGTTCATTTTTAAACAGCCCAGTGAAGCATCCTTAACCCCTTCCTTCACGACTCTCTCGTACCCTTGATTTTTCCACAGGCAGGGTGGTCTGAGTAACAATCGTTAAAACAGGAAGTGTTTTCTGCAATACCAGGTGTAATCAAATCAGTGAAACTCATTTTAACCCTGGAAGTTGAAGTCAGTGGATTTGCACAGGAAGTGGAGCTAACTACTCAAGAAAGATTTGTAAACAATATGCAACAAGGACTGTGAGAGCATGTTGGACAGGCCAAAAATAGGAATACTTCTACTTCCCATCAAGAACAAAGGTTTTCTACTCAGAACTTACCTTGCACATTGTTGTACAAAACTATAGCTTTGGGGAAAAACATCCACCTCAAATAAAGGTGTTTGAAAAACAGCATTCTAGTATCTCCCTATTCACAAGTGTTAGTGGAATGTAAAAACATATTAAATAAGCCTCAGACCTTAATTGTCAGTCTGAAAATCTCCAGGTCAATTCAGTCACTCATCCGATACATGAGTATGTAAATTAGGGCTGAGGTTTTCTTCCATTCAGTAAAAAAAGCAGTATGTTCTTTTTTTCAATTTTTTAAATTAATATGGTATCAGTTAAGAAGTGGTTTCAATCTTACACCTTGTTTTCTGTTTAAATCTGTTTCTCTTGCTTCAACCCCAAGTGTAATATGAAATTAAGTCACAGATTTTAGTGTCCATATATGCTTATTTGATTGACAAATGAGAGCGAGACTGTTCTTCCACCTGGAAGGAGCAAAGTACCAGTGCCCTGCTCACAGGTGAGAAGCTTCCCAAAATCAGGCATCTCACATTTTTGAAAGACTGGGCAGTTGAATACAATTGTATCATCAAGTATTTTTTGGGAGAACTTGGGCTTCCAATTTCAGTTTCATTATTTTTTAAGTGCCATAGGTATTTAGTATTTTAATGTAATTTTTCTTGATTCTTTTACCTTATGTTGTTAATTTCCGTTAACATGATAAAAAATAATTACATTTGATTTGAAGATACAAATATCACCTCAGGAATCCTTACCAAAAAACCCACAAAACCCGCAAAGGTCATAGTGAACCTTGTAAAAAATTGTAACATTAGTTGTGAAGGGAACAAGATGCTTTTGGAAAATTATTGTTTTGAAAATTTATGAATTTATGTTTGGATAATCAAATATATGTTTGAATCTGCTTTGGTTTGAGAAAAAGAAAAAGCTGCCATCCTTTTCAGTTGCGTTAGCTACAATGGATTATAACCATCCTCTTCTTTCAAGCTGGGAAAACTTTGCTTTAATAATAAAAAAAATATAATCAACAGGCTTGTATTTTTATGTTTACCATCTTAAAATAGATATTAAAAAAAGTTCAGAATTTAAAATTTGCAATACACCTGATACAGAACCACAGCAGGGCACTAATGGTCCAATTTCCAAGCATAATTCAACACATGCAAACAAGCTGCTTTTGCACTACACAGAAAAATGGGTCAGAATGTAAAAGCAAAATCCCAGGATTCACTGATACATCTTTTCTTGCTTTGGTAATTTCAGGTATTTTTCAATGATCTGCATCACCAGAGGCAACTCAATGAGAAGTTGCAATCATATCTAGAAAAAGAAAACCACCCCAACAGTTCAGGTTTTTCTTCCTCCACTCAGAACAGTTACAGTTTTCAGAATCAGTCTATATTCACGTTTATTTGCATCTGAAGTTCAAGGAGTAGTGATCACCAAATGAAATGTATTTCTGTTTTAAGTGGGAAAACATCAACGTGGAACTAAGTTGTGATCAATTCTAACCCAAGCTTCTCCCAGGTAACGAATTCTTGAAGCATCTTTCTATCATTTGACATGTTACCCACCCATTCTTCTAAGAATTATTTGCTATTATAGAGAAGGGATCTGAAACGAAGGTTAACCAAACTTTTTGGCCGCAGAAACTTTACCGTGGGAAAGAATACGAAATTCTCATAAATTTACTTGTCAGCAGCAAAAAGACTCTTCAAGTGTCTTAACCACTGTACAGCTCGATAGTTTTAATACTTCAATTTTTTTTTCCATTTTTCATTGCTGAAGAAATAATTTCACAATCTCAAATCAAAGTCAACACTGCAGTGAGGAGAGCTTTTCTACTTTATTACAAAGAGAAGAAGCCTTTATGTGGTCAGAAAATACAAGATTGATCTTTTTTTTTTTTTCTCTTCCTATGAAACGCTGCTGTTCAAACAGCCAGAGTGAATTGTCTCAGTTCACTTCTTTAAGTCCCATCACATTCACTTGGGTATGGATGTCCTTGGCTGCTGAAAATCTGGCCCTTTAGTGCACAGGGCGACAAAGTAGTCCCCTGACCAGCAGTTCCAGAATGTCCCGTTTTCATATATTGCATCCATGCACACCTCCTAAAAATGAGGTACAGCAGGGCAAACATTTTCCAAAATAGATGTCATATATATAATATATACACATTCGTACATACATACCTTTATTCATGTGATGTCCAAAAATTTAAAAAAAATGTACACATTTATTACAAAATCGTAACAAAGACTGGACAGTGTTTTGCTCATTCTGGAAAGATGAAGCTCAGTAATACACAACTCTGGAAACTAACCAGAGACTGTGGCAATATCTTTCTTCTAAACAGTCAGATATTCTTGCATTAAGCTTGGCGAAAACTGCCTTTCAAAAACAGAAGGGGAAGTAAAATGAAGGAAGCAAACCTTGCTCATCTTTCCAAATGAAATACGAGAAGGATCTTCACATAAAAATGCACAAACATTTTTTATTACCAATAGTGCTACAATGAACAATGCAAATTTTGTTGTCTAATTTTTTGTCTTTTTTCTTTTTTTTTTGTTTTTACATTTTGGAAAACTAAGTGGTAAACTTTTGTCAGTGTACTCGCTTGTCTTTACAGACCCAAGCTTGTCTGCTGGCAAAAAAGAAAACAAAAACAAAAATTCAGACCCTGCTCAAACTAAAGAAAAACAATTACAAATTTAGTTGTTGGGCAGCACATAATTAGTAAGGCAGGACCTCAAATGGTGACCCTTCGCATGAGCCAATTGCCAGATCCTCAAGGAATTAAAACCAGGATGCCTGAGCCACATCAGTTCTGCAGTTATGTTGAGTATTGTGCTGAGACAGCCATACCCCAAGAAAAGGGAAGTCTTTAGAAGGCTTGCTGAGCAGGGTTGTAGTTGAAGGTTGATGGCAGATGAGGCCTTTCTTCTAATTTGTCATATTCCAGGTGGAACTCCTACAGTTTACAAAAAAAAAGACAAAACCAAATAAAACAATGCATCATCTACCTGTCAAGATCTGGTCTACCAGCCATACTTGAAAAGCACAAATACAGAGGAGATCAAGTACTAACTCATCCTAAGGCAAAACCACATGACTTTGCTATCTTGGATTCCATATTTTAAGGAGAGAAAAGTAGTAAATTATAACAATCCTAAGGCATTACACCTGTGACACATAGGCTCTCCTCTTCTTTTGAATGCTACATGACACTCAGAACCCTTGTTTACAATCTCAAGCAATTTTATATATGCACATACACAAATCACAAGTAACACAAGCACAGCATGAGCTGAATTCTGCATGTCAGGAGTAGAGAGGCTTATTTTGGATGAACTAAAATTTGGGAATATTTTTGTGTCGTACTACCAGACCAAACAGCTTCAAGACACACCAGGGGAGGTTCAGGTTGGACATCAGGGAGGTGTTCAAGAAACAACTGGACTTGATGCTAAGGTCTACTTGACGCAGTGGTGATCTGTCAAAGGCTGGATTTGATCCTAGAGGTCTTTTCTAAACTAAGTGATTCTGTGAAAATGGCCAGGTTTTGCCTTTGGAAACATTACCTAAAATGCTAGAGACAAAGTACTGAGATCCACTTAAGCCAAAATTTATCAAAATATTCCACCACATTTCATACTCATATTTAAGCCCCAGACCCACCAGACCTGAAATTTTATATTTTTCAGACCCTTTCAGCAGTTTAACTGTGTCTCATCCCTGTTTTATCTTCATTCAAGAAACAGGGTAAGCAGAAGTTTCAGAACAGCTCTTTAAGGGTGCTTCTTGGTAATTCAACAACAACCTTGGACATGCACAATTAATTTATTTTGTCTAACTTGGTAGAGAACCTCAGCAGAACATCATACGTATCTGCAAAGCAAATTTACACCACTATTTTCACACAGAGATGAAAACACAGAGTAATGAAGAGATTATTTTAGAACACTCTCTAAAGTGATTAAATAGTATAATATTTCAGTACACGTAAGTCAGTACTAAATTAAAGACTAAATCAATGCAAGAACAGAAATAAAATCTATGAAATTCAACTCTCAGACCTCTCTCCTTTCAAGGCAAAACAAAGTCCATGTAGCATAGGAAGAACATTCAGCATGGCAAGGAAACAAAGCAGTGGAAAATGTGAAGCATTCTGTATTCCCCTGAGAACACTGTCCCTAAAACTGGAAAACCTGAGCTAAACCTATGTGAGGTTACAGCCATCTGCACTGAAATGTTTCACATCTGCTTCGTTTTTAGTTCCCAGCTCTCTACTCCAACCAAAGATTTCTTTAGGGTTTTGTTTGGTTGGTTTTTGGGAGTTGTTTATTTATTTACTTAGGTGGTGTGTTTGTTTGTTCGGGCTTTTTTAGGTAATACATATGCAAGTGGATTGCTTCTGGCATTCCTAATAAAACCTGCATGCCAATTGGTCTATGTTCTCTTTTTTGCAGATACACACACATGCTGAGACTGAAGAGATGCTGCTCCTTCCTTAGGTAAGAAGCAAGATCGGGGGTACAAGTTCATGCATGTACTTTGGTGTCAAAGGTTGGATTGGGTTGAGTGGATCTTTGGGGGCCTGCAGGAAGGGTGGAGAGGGACTTTTTGCAAAGGCATGTTGTAATAGGACAAGGGGGAGTGGCTTTAAGCTGAAGAAGGGTAGGATTTAAATTGGATATTAGAAATAGATTCTTTACCATGAGGGCAGTGAGGCACTGGAACAGGCCACCCAGAAAAGCTGTGGCTGCCCCATCCCTGGAAGTGTTAAAGAGCAGGTTGGGAGGGGCTTTGAGCAACCTGGTCTAGTGGAAGGTGCTCTTGCCCATGGCACAGAGGTTGAACTAGATGGTCTTTAAGGTCTCTTCCAACCCAAACCATTCTGTGATTCCACCATCTCCAGTAATTCTGAAGCCATTTTATGATAGAAAAGATACCACTCATGCTTTCTCTGCCTTTCATGGCTGTCAAAAGTTTCTATCTTGCACATAATCATGGAAGGGCCTGCAGATGCTATCAATCTATAGCCAGTTTCAATCAGTTAACTGAACTTCCACAAGCTCTGAAATGCCTTCAAAATTGCCAATGGAAAATTTCTAACTAAGTATCAGAAACCAGACAACATCAGTATCCTAAAAAAGCGTTTTCCAAATCTAAGGTGGTTGCTAGCCTCTATTGGCAGTGGTAGTTGCAAACAAGGTGTCTGGAAGACATGCTCAGGAGGCTGAGCAATCCTTTGTGTCCTACACCTTGGAAGTCCCTCATTCAGATGGAGTATGTTTCCCTACCAGATTTTCTCTAGAAGTATGTGAGTTCATACTTCAAACTGTCATTGACTGCTAAAATAGGCTTAAAACAGCCTTCTTGATTTGCATCCCAATGTCAGCAAAGCTCAAATTCAATATTCAGTAGTGTATGAGAACACCTAAAGTTTTATCTGACAATATAAAAAAAAGAATTCATTGACTAAGTATTTCTGGAAACTAAAAAACAATTATTTATTACATAGAGGAAAATACATTACAGGTATACTTCTAGTTTTTGCTTTTGCCACTGTGGTTTAGGATGTCAACAGTAGCAGTGGTATTATTTAATATAAACAGATACAAATAAAATATAAAAAAAATTCCATTTATCCATTGATAAATTTGTTAAATTGCTTTCTTTTCCACATGGAGGTAATTATTAAAACTTAAATACCTTTTATTAACCAGGAATAATGAATATTGACTGTGTGTGAAAGCTTATAGCATGTGTGACACTAAATAAATTGTTCTATGCAAAGAAAATAATCACTTTTCATGTCATCCTGCAAACTTGCTTTGATAGTAAAGTTACATCAGTCTGTACATGTACAACCAGTAACAGGCAAGGATGCTTAAGGTAGAAGAGGATTGCTCAGGATGATCCATAGCATTTATAGAGTAAAACTAAACAAAAAATTTAGCAGAATAGTTAGTATCCTGAGGACAAAATATTCTGGACTGTGTGAAGTTATCAGAGCAGAGGGCAGAAATCCCATGGCTAGCTTAAAAATTCCAAATGGAATTTAAAAGTAGCATTTATACTGACTTAAAGATGGATGCAAAGACCCAACTTTGGGGGCTAAGCTGAAATACTATGGCACATCTCTATTAAAATAATAAATTTAACTCTCTAGTAATTATGTAACTATTTGAATTAATATTGATCTTGAAAGGATAGGGAATAATTTCATCTAGACAGCAACCCTGACAATCAAATAGACACTTATAAATTCAACTTTCTCTCCCATAAAGAATTTCATGTTTTATAACTATAACATCAATGTAAAAAGGTTTTATAATCTTGTACTTAATTAGTTCTCCTTACTGAAAAGTAAGAAGGAGAAATTCCACACAGCTTTCTACAGACAACTTAAATCAGGATTTCAGTAAATGTGCAATTGTAGAAGGCACTTTTGGTGTCAGATCTACTTCCCTTCCTCTCTCATGTCTCCTCAACAGCAGCAAACTATAACCAAAACCTCAGTGAAAAAATAAAAAAAATTAGTGTCTTTAACCTCAACTTACTTTCCACATGCCCTAGGGTGAAAAACCATACAGCAAACATCAGTAATCAGAATTTTTCTGCATTTTACTTTGCATTTAAGGTGAATTTGAAGCTTATCATTAATTTTTTTCACTACTTACTACCATGTGTCAAAAGAAAATCGATTTGATTTTATTTCCTAATACTTTAGGAATTCTCATTACTCAGCTACTTTGCTGCATTTCCTTCTTCAGTCTATTATCTATTGAGATATAAAAATAGAGCCTACAGTTTAATAAAAAAGATAAATATATTATTTGATTTTTCTTGAAAGAAGTTATTCAGCCTTCTTTACTTTTGTTAAAACCGATCTAGAACACGAAATCTACTAAACCACAACTAGTTTAAGTTTTCACAAATGTAAGTCTTATGATTTAGTTGTGTTACTACCTGAAGTAAACTGCTGTGTTTTACTGCAGCAGTATATCATACTGCACTGTAATTTAAAATAGGGGTAATAAATATGTAAGCTCATAATGCAAAATACACAATCTCTGCAAAGCACAACACATTAGAGTATGTGCTGCTCTATATTTGAGCATCTACACTAGAACAAGAACCAAATTTATAAAGCATCTTGGAAAATAACTGAATATACACATATAAGACACAGTAATTTACGGCAAGTATACCTGTCTGACTGCTTCAAAAAAGGACTAGTGAGACTGTTAAGCAGCAATTATTATTGTGGCCTTCTAAGGAACTGATATTCCCAGCATTCACTAATAATGCAGCAATTATAATAAGAGACTGCAATTTATCAGAATTCTTTTTTTTTTTCCTGGTCTTTATAGGTCTAATTTCCTAAAATATTTATTAATTACTTCTGCATTGGTTAGAAAAAAATTACTTGGCCATAATTTTCTCTGCATTGAAAACAGCACAGAATTATCAAATCTTGTTGTCCTTGTTAGGGTGAGTCTGTATTAGTCTTCCTCAGAGGAAATGTCAACTCCATAAATTAATACCAGAGGTAACAACATTACCGTGGAATGCTAAGATCGCACATGACATACACTTAAGTTCTTATTTATTTGTCAAACATGGAAATGTCACAGAATTATTTCTAGTATGCAATTCCTTTTCCATGCAAGAAAAATCTCCATTTTCCCCAAAATAATTCTCTAGCTTCCTGTGATCAATGCTCAGTTTGCCTGCTCAAAGTTAAATAAAAATTTCAAAATAATATTCCAGTTCAATTTTTTACATTAAGAAATACACAAGCCTAGAAGAAAAGATATTATTGCTTCTTATGGATATTGCAGGGGGGAATAAATAAAATAATTACATTCCTTGTTAAAACACCACTGCAAGTGCAAAACTTTAGAAAATACTATCCCTCTCCTTACTAGCTATCAATTGTGTCTTAATGTTGGGGGAATTATTTTCAGCATGCAAATAAATAGAAGAGAATCTATGTACATCTTGGGAATAACCATTCAAAGAACAGCAGAGATTCCAATCTCTCCAGTATCTCAGGAATGCCTAACAGGAGAGTGTAGTGTACCTCACTCAAGCACTGGATGCTGAGTTTCAGAATAGCACTGAGGATTCCAAAATAGAGACAATACTGTCTTTAAAGGTAATGCTAAAGCATCAAATAGCAGCTGCATACATTTACTACAGGTAGAAAAAGGAGACACTGAAGAGGTTACTATCCTTACACAATGGCCATCACTTCACTTCCTCCTAGTAAAAGGAAGCACAAGCTAAAACCACAATCCCACTGCTATACGAAACTACCTGAGGCTCTTATTGTTCGCAAATAAACGGAACATGTTCAGTTGACTCCAGAAAAATCTATCCTTTCAAAAAATAATTACTTCCCCATGATGATTTTAGGCAATAACAAAATAGCTTTCAACAGCATCTTGGGGAACCTAAGGAAGTATACCACGCAGTAAATGAATAATTAATATAGAAACAAAACCATTCCTTTTGTTTGGGTTTTCTTTTACAGGAGTGGTGCTTTTGCTTCGAAGTTTTGGAATTACCTTGCACTTAGGAAAAACCATACAAGTAGGGTTCGCCATTAAAACTGTCAGTTACAGATTCTTGGGTTTTCCCGGGGCAGCAGAAAGGCAGCAGAGGCAAGGAGTCACACATGCAATTGGACTAAAGAACATCCCATATCCCTCAGGGCAACTGGAAAGTTGATTTCTGAGGGGAACTTGCACAAACTATGCAAAATTACTGGGGGGAGAGAGTGGGGGAGGAAATAAAAATAGCCTATATCTAACTAATGTCTAGATGGCAAACTTCAATACAGACAGAGAAGGATACTGAACTTTATTCTCTTTAAAATGGATGTTTAAAACCAGATCAACAAACATGTAACTATTTAATGTAGTGTTTTATAATCTCCAAGTATATAGATAACACTTGGTCACAGAAATGAAATGCCTTTTCACCAAACAATTCATAAGTTGGGCTGCAGGTGGAAAGATTTCTTATTCTATGAAATATCTAAGCATGTGGAATCACAAAATACAGTTCCAACACGTTGGAATCACATCTGTTGAGTTCAAGGCTTCAAGGATAATCTGATTTGATCTGTGCTTTTTAGGGAAAAGCAAGAGTGTGATACAGTATCTACAGACAGTCTGATATAGAACATTATTGACAGTATTAATAGTCAGATTGGGGCAAATGGTTTATGACAGCTGGGAAGGGAAAAAGCTATAGCTTTCTGATTTTTTTAATGCCTCTTGGTGAAAACAAGCATCATGGAAATATGCTTCCTCCTTAGAATAAGTTACTTATTTCAAAGAACTCTGATTTTCAAGCAATTGAGCATGGAATTCCTAAGTATGGTTAAGGACAGACTGTACCCAAAACCTAAAAAAGCATTCCCTGCANGGTTAAGGACAGACTGTACCCAAAACCTAAAAAAGCATTCCCTGCACCCATCCCACAACCATTTTAAATTCCAAAGTGAGGTACGGTAGCATCCACTTTATTTTCCTACAGAAAAGTAATAGAATGCTTGCAAGTACAACTTCTAAAATGCCAACTAATGCTTTCCATTCTGTAACTCTATACTCAGGGAAGAGCTTTCAATTTTAACAAAACTCCTAAAAGAAGTTTTATGTCCTTCTACCTCCCAAAGAAAACTGGAAATAAGAGACACAGCAAGGCTTAT
>VYZT01025141.1:373-41127 GCA_013400735.1 Pomatostomus ruficeps
AAGTACTAATTTTCCTCTTTTGCCCAACTAATCGTTTATAAGATTACGCTAAAAAGAAATTAGTAGTTCCTAGCCATGTAGAAACTCTGCTTGTGAGACCCTCAATATCAGCCAGGTTCATTATAGGGTTCTAATTTTTACTACATCAATAACAGACTGACTTTGTGATTTAAAAAATCTGGGGTTTGTAACTAAGAAACTACAAGAGTGTCAAGATCTAACCAAGTCTTAAGAAATGCTACTCTTACAACGTGGTAATATTTGTGAGAGCCCACCATACTACAATCCCCACATCATACGCTTTACAGTTCTTGTTCTGACATGATATTGTAAGGTCAGGATCTAATCTGTCAGGTTAATCTAGCACAACCTACACTCACTGTATAAAGCCCAGCAAGTTCACCGACAAATTAAGTTTCAGAAAACATCAGGCTGACAAAAATTTTTATCAGGCCACAATGACAGAGGAAAATTAGTACTTCATGCTTTTAGGAGGGAATTCACAGCTATGAAGACAGAAAAACAATATTCAGAAAAATCCAGCTGGTACAGGACTTATTATGGGGTTTTTCTCACTGTATTTGGTGAGATTTTTCACTTGTCAGATGGCAGAAATACAGTCAACCAACCCTGCCAATAAATGTAAGAATGAAACCTGCAGACAATGCTGGCATGGGTTTAGATCACTAAAGATCCAGTTTAGTTGTTTGACATCGGACTTTTTCTTGATCAAGACAAGAAACATGCTCTCAAATGTCTTCTTTTGTGGTTGACTTAAAAAAAAAGGTCATGAAATAAAGTTCACATTTAGCATTATTCTCATGGTTAGTATCTGCTATGAATTCATGGATATGCCAGAAATTATGGGGTCTGTTGGCTGCATAGTTTCCTATCCATTGTAAAATCAATATTACTTTGAATGCTCTACCAAAATAGAGGTTTAAACATGTTTCTCTGAACAGTATATAATTTTTCAAGGCATTTCTACTTATTTTAGTGATCACCACTAATTATACAGAGAAAGAAAAGCTTAGCTTGTAGCGGTTAATAAACAACTTCAGCCTAGAAGACCCAGTGACCAAACAAATCAACAGCTGAGCTTTGCTGTAGCACAGTGACCACAGCATACTGGAATTCAAGTTGCTGCTTTGCAGTTTTCTTACTGAATACAATGGTTTCCTTTATTCAAACAACTTCTGAAAGTTTTCTCAATTATTTGATATAACTTTTCCAAATGATTAAAGCTGTTTTTAAGACTTCTTTCTTTCTGATTTCCCCCCAAAGAAAGAATCACTTTGGAGTAAAACAGTCAGTTATGTGTAATTAATTGGTTCGTTACCATTAAAACTCAAGTGATGCTATTTATGTTCTTGAAAGGGAGACAATTTTAGGAGACAATCAACAGGATCTCTAGTTCTCAGGCACTGCTAAAAAGTTTCAAATCTCTCCATAAGGACATTTACTCTAAAATGAAATGTACCTTCCTTTGAAGATGTTAATCCTTATTGACTATAAAGGAAGCCTGTAATGCATAGATTAGAGATGCAACTTCTAGATCAACCCCAACTGAGTTATTATAAAGAAAAATTCAAATCCATGCCACCTCATTGCAGTGGCTGTCTTTACACAGGTAGTTGCAGAGATGAGACAAATGTTCACAATGAAAAGGCATCCGCAGAAACTAGACCACTACAAAGTCTGTAGTATCCAATAAGAGTGTCCATCAGTAACAGTAAAAGAGACCATGATACTTGAAAAATTGATCCATATTTCCCTCTCTTTTCGGTCCTTATCCACTGCCGAAAGTGGTAAAATCTTTATGGACATAAAATACAGGACAACATACATTGTCAATACACAGATGGTGAAAGGTCTTCAGATCTTTCAAGTTTCTCAGCTACCTGGAATTCAAAGTTGGTATGATATCCAGCTTTACAGGTGAATGAAGACTGCAGGTAATATCAAACATAAAAGGAAAAGAAAATGCCATCATTAGGTGACTTCTGAAGTTGCTCCTACAATTTGGGTAAACCCATTGGCTTCTAATAAATCCATATATAATGTTACATATAGTATTTAAAACCAAATGTTTCCCTCCAGTAGTCCAAAACTCCATATGAAAATGGAGTAAGCTCAGATCTTCCTACTCGAAGTTAAATCAGAACTTCTATCCTTAAAGAACAGTAAAAGTTTCTTTATAACTTGTGCAAAGATGGTAACAGCCACATTTATTCACATGATTCCATCATACTTACTTACACAAGAAATCCTTTTCTTAGTATTGTGAATACAGACAGTGATTAAATACACAACAATTAGAGGATTTTGCCTCAGAGGAAAGTCGATTTCTCAATTTTGGTTTAACCAGGTAGGATTCCTCTCAAAGAAAAGTTGTTAAAATTGTCTTGGTAATGCAACATTGATGACATAATTTGATTTTTGAGTAACAGTGGATTGCTTCCTCTGAAGCACTTATCAGGTTCCTTGCACATCTGGAACACTCTCAATACATTCTAGAGATAAATTGCTTACCTGAGGCATTCTGAATAAATGGGAAAATTTTCTGACTCAACACATAGCACTACATGGTGTTACAACTCATATTTCAGAGACATTTCGTCTCCTTTCACTTCTGCCCTTTGGGACTGAATAGAGCACAAGTTCACCAATATATTTATTAGCATATAATCACATTAATTCCATCAATATCAATACATATTGTGGTTGACTCAGACATATGCATATACAGACTTGAACTTGACACCTACAATACACAGAAGAATATCCAATGTTAGCATTTTATATTCAGTATTTCGTATTCTCAGCCAAACGCCATTCTTAATCTAAGGTGGTGGCCAGGCCAGCAAGAATCTGATGTTTGGAACCTAATCCCCAAGAAGTAAGGTAGCTGCAGCTATTCTACAAAAAGCAAATTATACAAACAAAGTCTAATTTTTTAAGTACTCACACGAATAATAAATAGCCACAGAGAAGGGTAAAACTGGAAAGAGGGGCATTCTCTTTGTGGTACCCCAAAAGTCACAGGGCCACTGAGCAGCAAAGAAGGGAGCCCAAGTAGGGCACTTCTGCCCATGGCCAGGGTGCTCATCTCAGGGATGGCAGCTCCGGACTTCCCATGCCTCTTCACAGAAGCATTTTATCCAATGGATGCAAATGCAAAACAGAGAATAGTCCAGGGATGAAACTCAAACTTTCAACCAAGAACACCAAGTCTGTCAGAAATTCCACCTGGAAAGATAGAACTACTACTCCCTGAAAGACTTCCTGCTAAAAATGGCAAAAAGATTTGACATTGGCATTTTCTGACAGAACAGTATTTTGCTAAAAAAAAAAGGTCAGTCTTAAAATAGAGGCATTTTGTCCTTTTTTTTGCTAAAGAATGGAAGTGTTGCATGTAATTAGCTTCCCGCTTGACTGAAATAATAGATTGGCAGGGACTAAATATTAGCAGCCCCAGTGGAATTGGTTATTCCTCCTCCAGATCTTCAGCAACTTTCACCTGTCTTTTTTTCCTACCATTAATGTCTTGGATCTAGCCATGACTTGCAGACATATTCAAATGTAAGAGTCTGAACATCTTTTACAGTTCATCTTAAAGAAAAGTATTGAAATATGTTAGGCAAAGGGACAGACACATCATATTTCTACTTGAATATTTCATAAATGAATCGCAATGCTTGTTTCTCTGGAATAACACCAGTCAGTGCTAGCCACCCAAGGGGCCTTCCAGGATTTAATTACCAAAACTTGGGCCTGCAGATAACTTTTTTTCTGTGGCAATACTGAACAGAATAAGTTTGACTGTATTCAGAGCAGCAGCCAATCTTAAAATACAATTCATCCATCTCAGCTGTCCAACAAAAGCATGGAGCTTTCACATTATAATGCAGGATTTAAGGAGTAGGGTTTTCTGCCTTTTCTTTTTCCCCTTCAAGTTTTTTCAGGAACACCACGTGAGTTGTCTTTGGCCTCATCAACTGTTTCTTGTACGTTTTTTGGACATCACTGTTACCAGTATTTCTGCCTCCTGATGGAACATCTTAGGTCTGAGGTTTCATGATTCAGAGCAATTTTATCATAAAAATTGAACGTTAAAACAATTCATTTACACATTTTTTAAACATTTTTTACACATTTACACATACTTATACTGCTCCAAAGATTTTGTACACTGAGATCAGATTATAAAACGCATGGAACTAAACTTGTGTGTCAATTTCAGGTAACAGACTATTCATATACAGTAAATTGTTTTGAGTTAGGATGTCTGCACTTAATTTTAAAGTTTGTGTATTTTTATAATTATATTACACTCTAATGTGTTTTGCAATGAATTAGTTACATTATTTGGCAAAAATACAAATGTAGCCCCATTAAGTTTCTATTGTATTACTTAAAACTGGCTTTGATTATAAAACCTATGAACAGCTGTAGAAAGAAGAATTTTTCCTTTAGTCATAAGTTATAAAAATTAAACAAACAGAGTTCCATGTACTATAAAATAATTATTATCATATTTTTAAGGTATGAAAAACTAATTTTTAAGGTTTACAGTGTATCAGTCAGTGGGGTTTTTAAATCAAAACTTACGGGGTTTTTTCTGAAGGACAATTATTAATATGATCTACATTTTTTTGATCATTAGAATTAAATTTAATTATTTGTTAAAAAGTAATAAATGATAAACATATCCATTTAGTACAGAAAGAAATTATTTTAAGTGTCAGTTCTACATTCAAGTTCTAAATGTATGTTCCATAATTCACTGTTAAATTTCATGCTATGAAATAGGCATGAGAATGGCTTTCAGATTTTACAACTGTAGTGCTACTACAAACCAGAGCACATGGAAGCAATTAACTCAGATTGCAATCATCTTATGCTGTGTTTATAGAAAATTAAGCTTTAAAAATATTTATTTAAAATTGCGATAATTTGCAAATATGCTTGGGGTATGCACAAAGAGATTTAGAGGTAATCTATTATTTTTTAGTATCAAAGTATGTAAAGAAATATACTATATTACTGAGGTAATAACAAACACATACATTTTCTCTGGAACATATTTCATAATTTTTATTAATATTTATATAGCTAAGCACACTAAATTCTTTCATTATTACTTCCATTAATTACCATTCTGAATTCTTTCTACAGTGTAAACAAAATGACTGGTTCAGAATTGAAAAAAAAAAAAAGATATAGTTGCATAGACATTAACTACTCCAGCCCTGTGAGTTGTGAAATCCTTTCTCATGTTTACCTAAAACTCTCAGATTTCAGTCAGAGATGACAGCAATAAACAACACAAAGGGTTAGGTCTGATTTTTTTTTGTGAAAGAAACGGTACAAAACATGTTAATGCATTAAACTCTTACCTTTACTTATTTTACTGCTCTAACATGCTACAGCCCACTAAAGTGCAGACTAAAAGCTAGAAACATTTCATTTTTAAAACAACTCCTCAGTTTGGTTTTTGTGCCCTCAGGCAAGAACTCCAGTTCAGCTCCCTGGGCATCTTGGCTATACAGGAAGATAGGCATCCATGCCATCAAATATTCACATTTCTGCAATATCTAGACAAAAACTGTAAGAGCTAAAACAACTGATTTTGCTTCATACTTATTGTAATTCAATTGACTCCAAGATAGCAACCAGTCTGCTGCAACCACTGCTCTGGAAGCAGGCCCTGAGAAAAGCCGTTCGTTCCACTCAATAAAATCAATTTTGTGGGCCCTCTTTTATTTCTGGATTCAAGTGCCAAACACCTGCAAATTCTCCAGGCAGCTTCCAGACCCAAAACCTCTACTTCCCTCAGGACACATTTCAAGATGTAAGTGTACCACTGCAGTGACTGGCAAAGCTCCTCAGGGTGGAGCCCGCACAGTCGAGGGGACAGAGCGCCCTCGCTGCCACTGAGCAGGCAGGGATGGCATAAAGACCACTCTCCAACCTTGGGCAGTACAATTCAGCCCCTCAAGCCACAAAGCAAGCACCCAATACCCAGGTTTGGCAGGTTTAAGACACCTAAAAGCAGGTTTTGTTAGTCAGAAGCCACTGAATAAATCTGCGTTACTGTACTACCCAGAGGAAAATGGCAGCAACCACAGCTGAGTATTACCTGAAAGAACTTCAAGGTGCATTTGGACAGTAAAATATTTAATTTGAAACTGTTTTGTCAACAAAATGTCTGAAATAGGTCCAAGAGAGTGGGAGTTCCTAACCTCAACTGGCTATTTTAGAGCCAGCATCTGGTTTAAGCCAGTTGTCCGAAACCTCCTCACAGTTTGAGGGAGAAGAGAGAGGCAGGCTCCAAGCACTCTGTGTGACTGAGATGTCTGCTGTGGGACTGCAGAGGGAGTTTATGGCACCAAAACACCCCAGTCCCTTCAGTCACCCCAGTCCAGGCAATTGTCCAGTCAAGCAACAATTAAATCAAAAATTAAGTTCCCTTTTTATAAAAAGTCATCACCACTAAATTTATCTTAGCCATACAGAACATACAAAACTGCATACAGAGTGCACACAATTACCATGAGCCCTGGTCCACTTGACGGCTGGCTACATAGTGAGGTGAACCTTTATTTTTCATGCAGTGCAATAAATCATGCTGGTAGACAACACTGTAGAGCATCTCTAAATCAAGAGAGCCACTGAGGAATACCTAAAAACTATGCAGTCAAAGAACTGTGAAGGACCAGCATTAAAATCTCCCACATGCCAAAAGGTGCTACAGGGTTAAAAGGAAAGTATAAAATACTTTGTGGTAGGGAAATGCTCAACAGCTTTTAACACTGTAACACACCTGCCTATCAGCATGATTATCTGCCTAGCAGCATCTTTAATCTATTTGTCTCATAGCAATGATCAAGTCTTTTCTCTGGCTCCAGGACCTCACCATTTTATGGCATTGTACAGTGCCTAGATGAAATAAGTGCATCCATATGGGATTAATGACTTTGGCCTCCCTCAGTTTAAAACAGATACCCACGTTTTGCAGCTGAAAATCCTAACTTTCAACTCTCTTGCTATAAATACTAAGTACTTCTCAGCTGAGAAGGAATTTTCTCTCCTTAATACTCCAGGGTGAAGACTTGTAGGAGAAAAATGTGTAACAGGTCGCTCACCATTTCCCAGCTACAGAAACAAAACCATCAGCGGTTCCAAGCGGATCAAACGCTTTGCTCTGCTAAGTCTGAATCAGCTTTTCCAACTGAGTAGTTAGAGGTTACAGCACATGATAAAATCAAAACACCAACAGCATTTCAGAGCAAATTATTGCAAACATCAGGATTTTCAAAAATTCAAACGCAGATCATTCTTAAGTCTTCTGAATTGTAAAATGTGTTAACTTATAAAACCTGGCACCCACATAGCAATGTGGATCTTATGAACTTGAGCAAAAAACTAAGAACAGCCTTTAACATTTCAATTAAGTATGTTTTATTCTTAATCTTACTCTCATTTTCTAGAAATTGTGTTCTCAATGAAGAAAAAAAAAATTTGAAAGTCCAGAAAAATGTCAACATAATTACAACCATATGCAACAAATCTCCATAACAAAATATTTGTGGAAAAGCCTGAGTGACATGGAAGAATATCTTTCGACAACAGAATATATTTCCCTGATATACTCCTCTTGCATTTTTAAATACAATTTGTGAATATTTTTATAGATGTAATCCTCTCAGTCTGTAAATTACTAGAGACAGTAATTCAAGGGTAATGCCAGTTTTATATAAGAACTTCAATCACATTTATTTATTTTGTTGTGCTTCATATGCTTGTCCTCTAGAACTAATGTCATCTGTCATTTTCAAAACAATAATCTTGATTGTGTATCCCCTCCTTTTTACGAACTTTGCAAACAGTCCTGAAATCCCCTGAACTCAGATCTCCTTTTGGACTCTATTCTGAACTGCAATACTATTTCTTTCCAGTACAATTGGTGAGAGAATTAGAATTGGGGCAATTGCTTTGCACAGAAATTAAAATTTCTGTCACTGTTTCTGGATATTTGAAAACTCAGGCATTGAGGAAACATACCACACTGATAAAGCTCATGTTGTTAGTATATTTCTTACTAATACTTAAATTTTCAAGGAATTTCTGCTTCCTTCCACTTAGTAAAGCATCGTTTTGTCTATAGCATTACACTAAACAAGTCAGATTTTTGACAGACCTATTTCACCTTCTTGTATTTTAATATCTGAAAGAATTATTGTTTAAGTCATTTTAAAATCTTTTAATCCTCACATTTCTCAGCTGCATTGTAGAAAACACTACTGCTTACTCTTTATGTGTGTATTAATGTTTAAAAGGGTACACTACCCCTTTTTTGAGAATAATTTAAGGTTGGTATTTGAAAATTTAGTTTGATATTCCTTATGAACTTCCCATTGAATATTTGCTATTATAGGGTAAGAGGCTGTTTTTGCAGTCATCTTCAGAAAAAGAAGTGTATCTATAGCCTGTAATTCTTCCTTTTTACAGACACCATTGCAATGCGCTCCTACAACCCAGTGAGCTAAGGCTTCTGGATACTTGGGAAACTGTATCTTGCTAGATCATGCAGGATCTTTAATAAAGATGCTATGGTAGTTCAAATAGTAATTTTCCCTCACTGAGATTTATAAGTGTGAGTCCTTATTTTATAGCAATCTAGAGGTATGAAGATATATTCAAAGGTATTTTAAGGGCAGCTGATCCTTCTGCTTTACTTATATTTGATTAATGGGCTCACACAGAATCACAGAATTTATCAGGTTGGAAAAGAGTCCAGCCATTAATGTAGCATTGCCAGGTCCTGCTCTAAAACATGTCCCAGTTTGCCACATCTACACATCTTTCAAATACCTCCAGGGATGGTGATTTCACCACTTTCCTGGGCAACCTGTTCCAATGCTTGACAATTCTTCCGTGAAAAAATGTTTCCTAATAGCCAACCTAAACCTTCCCTGGTGCAACTTCAGGCCATTTCCTCTTATCCTACCTCTTGTTACGTGGGAGAAGAGACCAATCCTCACCTGGCTACAACCTCCTTACAGGCAGCTGTAGAGAGCAACGAGGTCTCAGAGAGCTCAGTGATCACTTCCATCAGCTCCCTCAACACCCTTGGGTGGATCCCATCCGAACCCATAAACTTGTATGATTCTGTGTGGCATAGGAGGTCGCTGACAATTTCCCTTGGATTATAGGACCTTTGTTCTGCTCCCCCTCCCTGTCTTCCAGTTAAGAGGGCTGGGTACACAGCTCTTAGATATTGCCTTCAGTGCAAAATTCTTAATCGCCTCTGCATTTTAAACTTAATCTCCTCCACACCAGATCTTCAGAGATAAGAATGTTAATCTCAGTTCTAAATGCATTCTTTATCTTATTAGAAATACTGAATTATCCTAAATAAACAACTATTCTTTGAAATAGCACAATAGTCCTCCTTTACTTGGTAACGAATCACTTATCTGGAGATAAATTGTTTGATTCTGAATAGACAAACCTGAGTGTCTTCAAGTGCTAATCACAAATACTTTATTAACATGTCTCCCTTAAACAATAAAACTGAACAAGCACTCCTGAAAACAATGTGCTGTCTTATAAATGTTTATGAATTGTCTGAAGAGATGACATTAACACTCCTTACTCAAAATGAGGGATTTTCAGCATGTAATTCTTACCAGACATGCAATTCATAAATCATCTATTGTAAATTATGCAGTTTGTTCTGTTTGGTCTGTAAATGCTCCAAGAGTGGAACTTCTCCCTAACTTCAACTTAAGTCAGGCATCCTAACCTAGCACCAAATGTAAGATACAGCAAAGATTAAACACTCTCTGCACATGTCTACCGGTTTTAGAAAAGGGTCAGCTCTTCTGTGTAAAATCCTGTTTCATCTGGCTATTTAAAAAATTATATAAGAAAAATCTGACCTTAATCCATTAAAACTAGGTCTGACAAAGTAGTCTGCATTAAGCAACTGTCTATCCACAATACAATGTAAACTACTGGCTAATAATTCAATTACAGAAGCAGGACATTTGCCTTTGGAGAACATTCCCATTCCTGCATAGATATATGCAGCATAAGAACATAAAATAGTCACAAATTAAATAAATTCAACATTTGTTTTGACTGTTATTAAACAACTTTTAAGTAATACAAAATAAATAGATACCAATCAACACATCCCTGAGTTACAAAGATCATATGCTGCTATTATTTGTAAGTGAAGCTAGCAAGCTTTATATAAAAACTCAAAGTTTAAAGAATTTATTTTCAGTTGTTGACATTTTTGCTGACTGCACTGATGCCAAGTGGAGGTAAATTACATGAGCAGCGGAGCTCACCTATGCAGTAATTCAATACAACTACACAGTAATTGTTGATGAGCACCCGCCTAGAGCAGAAGTCTCAGCAAGATCAATTAGCTACTTGCCAATACTGCCAATTATATCCCCTGCATCCTAAGCCACTGCACCTCTGCAACTTCTGGAAAGACTTCGTGCTGCATTCTGCAAAATCCCTTACGGAGTGTCCTTGCTTACTCTGCCATGCATCTTAAGACAGTAACAGGTTTACTTGCAACTTCAAAATGCTTCTTTAATTATTTTTATGGCCCAAGTTAAAAACTAATCAGTTTACCATTACAGGTTTTCCTTAGATCATTTAAAAATATTTTCTTGTAAATGAGACCATATGATTGCTTCTCTTCCAAGAATATTTGAAAGAGCTGCTAAAATAATTGAACAGTGCTGAATATGAAAAAAGGCAAAAATGAAAATAACAAAGGTACATTAAAAACAGAGAGTAAGACAAAAAATAAAAACTAATCTTTAATTATGCAACAGTGTCATATAACTTGATAGCGTGGAGATCTGAAGTGTTCTCCAGAATATCTAGTCCACTGCCCTACAAAGAACCATTCTGTTTCACGTGGTTAGCTGCCAGTAACCCCAAAGATAAAATGGATTCATACACTAAAACTTTATAAAAACTATTTGACACCAAAAAGTAAGAGGCAAAATAAAATCCATTTGTCAACAGCAGCCAAGGCTTATCCAGCATCAAGGATCAGGAGAATATGTTCAAGCAATCTGAGATAACAGATGGACACCAATGCCGCAATGCTCTGCTTTTCCTTCTAATTATTCCCACACAAATAAATCACGGGTTCCCAAACTTTCCAAACTAAAGTTCCATTTTATCTAAATCAGCCAGCAATACACAGATCAGGAATCTAGGAAAAAAAATTTTCCACATTTCCTTCTGAGCACTGTTCCATTTGTCTACTTTCTGAGCCTAACTCCAGCTGTTGCAAAGGAATGCAATGTAAAAAAAACCTTCAGAGAAATCTGATGTTGAAAACCATGCATCTCTCTGCAGGATATGAAGCTTATCAGACTTCCAAAATAAATACCCTCCTTTCTTCAAAAATAATAAAATATTAATTCAGCTTATCTTTTCCAAATATCTCAAAGTGTCATTGTTTGAACCTTAAAGATAAGGATGTCAAGAGAATGTTCAAACAAAACCCAAATAGACCTGTTTGATGGTGACCAGGCTTGACAGACCAGATGAGAGGTAATTTAGGTAGTGAAAGATGTTAACACAATACACAGCAAAAGCATTCTGGTCTCATATGGTCACTGCAGCTTTTCATATTGACACAATAATTGCCAGGCATTGAGTTGTTTTAGGTTTTTTTCAGAAACACTATCATTAGTTTTCTTTTCTTTCCACCATAATATTCTAAATTAATTAGGGAAAAGTAGTTACGTAAGAATAGACTAGCCCATGCACTTCTGCCAATCCATTCCGTTCAGGCCAGTGGGTACTGCATAAACAAAACCCAGCATGGCCTTTGAACTAAATCAGGTGGTTGACACAGGGTTGGGTTTTTGCTTAGAGGGATTCCCTGGTACCACAGAAAGATTTATAAAAGCTGACTTCTTCCTCAAGTCCTGTATGATTGTAGGAATCAGACACAGTAGGGTTGTGATCTGCAGAGCAACATAAATAATTCACATTTTTAGGTAGGGCAAGGAGGATCTACAGAAATATGAGCCTACAGCTGTAAGCCAGACAGGCTAATATCAAGTTTCTAGAAAGACAGAGGAAATCATTCTCAGTGCCATGTCCAAGAGCAAAAGTTGTTTGGGAATGGTCAACACAAATTTAACAAGGGCAAATCTTGCCTGATCAACCTGACTGCCTTCTAAGATAAGATGTCACAGTTAATGGACAAGGGGAGAAGAGTAGATACTGTTGTATCAGGACCTCAGCAAGGATATCAACAGCCTTTGTTTAGTCGAGCTGGTGAAACACAAGTTGAAAAAATGAGCATTGGTGGAAAACTCTCTGGATCAGTCATGTTCAAAGGGTGGTGATCAACAGAACAAAATCCAATAGGCAGGTGATTAGGAGACTTGTTCCTCAGGGATGAATGTTCACCAACAGCTTTATTACCCATCTTCACAACAGGATGGAGCCACACATAGCAAGATTACAGGTGAGGAGAAACACGGGAGGAAAGGATTGAAAAGCTGGAACATGGAGCAGCTATTCAGAGGCACCTCATCACACAGAAAAACAGAATGACAAGCACCTCATAGAGCACAGCAAGTCCTGCACCCAGTACCCAAGCACCCTGAGCACCACTGCAAGCTGGGGGCAGCTGGCTGGAAAGTAGCTCTGTGGAAAAGATGCTGGAAATCCTGTCAGGCAATGAGCTGCACAACAAGTCGCATCAGGCACTTCCAGCAAGGGCAGGGAATGGCCCTCTGGGCTGTGTTAGGAAGTCCAAGATCAGACTGGTTTTAAACTCTTTGCTTTCAATGTCTTTGTTTCATGGCTTTGAAAAATCATATTCCTTACATGACACAAATGTAATCCTAGCAGGTTAACACTACAACTGGGAGTAGTTTTTCAGCTAATGACTTCTCCCTCAGTACTCGTTGTCTTTTCTTTCACATTTGGACTTTTCACAGATTTTCATTTAAAAAGTAAGTTAAAAAGTTAGGAAAGGAAAACAGATAGGCCAAAGTCTGACAGATAC
Organism: Pomatostomus ruficeps; assembly: GCA_013400735.1. Taxonomy (NCBI): domain Eukaryota; kingdom Metazoa; phylum Chordata; class Aves; order Passeriformes; family Timaliidae; genus Pomatostomus; species Pomatostomus ruficeps. Next base: position 13,446 of record VYZT01025141.1, read on the forward strand.
ATTTTTGTCGGGATTTTTTTTTCCTTTAAATGAACACTCTTGTGCTAATGAATCATAACACATAACCTCTGTTCACACTATATTAGTTCAAAGAATAAAAGCCAAAAATAATTGGCATCGGCAAAGATTTCAGATTTAAAGAGAGTGAGCACAATACATGCCTTGTGTTATTCCTCTGTACTGTACTAGAAACTCTGTAATATTCCATCATTACAAAATGTGCTTGTGAAAGAATATAAAAATAGGCAAACAAAATAAAGACCAAAACACTCAAGCTCAGAACACACAGTGCACAAAGTACATTTCCATTGTATTTACCCAGTCATTAGCTATCTGTTTGCATTGTATATGGGGAAGTGCAAAGTAAACCAGAAAGCCTGCTTACGTAGGCACTGACATCAGGACTGTAGGGTTATTAGACATTGGACAACCTTTTGCAAAAAGCTTTTACAATTTGAAAACTTTCTAAAATAATAGATATGGATTTACTGTGAGAACTGAAAAAATTCTAAGCCCTCATTGCTCTGATTTCTCTAATTAAACACTCTTTGCTATGGCGTGCACAGCCCCAGGCATTGTATGACAGAGGTATCATGCCTTCTGTTGACAGAACACTCTTGAATTTCAACATATGATAATTTAAAATCCATAAACACAGAGCAAAAGATTATGCACTTCTCTGTTAATCAAAAGCTGTTACCATGCCATCGCCAAGGCACACAAAAATGGAAGGAAGAGTGGCCATGGCCCAAGATCTTTTAATGATCTTAATGATCTTCTAGAGAGCTGCAGCTCACATTGCCAAATACAAATGAGAAATCAGGCAAAACAGCCCAGAAGAACCATAGCACAAACACATCATTTTCAGCCCCAAAGAAACTATGGAGCAATAATGCAATTCATATTCATCTTTTGGACAAAACACAGATATGATTCTTTAGCAGAGTGGTGAACTGGCTACTGTAAACCTGTGGATTTTGCAAGCATGATAATAAGAGAAGAGTATAAAAGCAGCAATCTGACTCATATCTCCCAAAAATTAGTGTTTCCTATTATTTCTTGTTATCTAAAAAAAAATGTTTTGTCAAAATGGTCAGGAAAACAAAATCACCTGTAAAGGAAGCTTAATGTGATGACTGGTTTGATTTTTCATGATTGATGTATGCCAGCAGATCAGTATCATTCACATAACTTAGTCCAGATGAAATCCTGGGAGGAGCAAAACTTCCCTCCCAAAAAAGAGAAAAATTTTACCGCTTAAAAAACCTAAGAGTTATTCTTCCATTTTGGAAGCACACGAAAACAGTATCTATTTCACTATCTTCAAACTTGAAAATTGCCAGTAAAATCCGCAGCTGTATATCTCCATTCTTTTTACTTCTGATTTGTGTACCCTAAGGTTTCAGGAAGCACAAGCACTGCCACTTCGTTCAGGGGAGATACAAAGGCATGTTACAGTATAATTGCTTTTAATCACTTCAGCTGCCAAACCAAACTTAATAGTAATTTGAAACTCTTATCTCAGCCATCTTCCTCAACTGCTTCGTGTTTTAATATATCCACCGCTAGTAAATTATAACAAAATTAAAAGCAAACACAGATTAGAGTATTTTGCAACTGACTGGAGAAAGGTATGATGAACATGTAGGACTCCAAAACAGTGAAGCTGCCTGGAATACAGCCAGAAATTTGTCTCTGTGCCTTTGCAGAAACTGTCAGTTACAAGGGATAAAGCACAGTGCAGCTATTTCCAAGCAAATTGTTGAGGCTCCAGCAATTGATGTGGGTGTAAATGACAGTTCTTTAAGAGAAACAGGGGGTTTCCTTCTAGCCCTCAACAGATATTAAAGGGGAGAGGGAGAAGATACCACCTTTGGATTTTGTTGAAAATGATGCTGTTTTCACTATTCAAGTTAACACATTTATGATATCCAGGGAGACTCCATTCTAGCCAATATCAGAGGGGACTTTAGTTCTGACAGGCAGAAAGCAGCTTTGGGGTGTTTTGATACTATACAGGTTGTACTTTTCCTCTCAGGGACAACACGCTTCGTATCATTCCCTATGGATTGAATTGAAGAGACTTTCCTCCCTCTACTTGTGACAAAGAGGAAAGTAAAGGAAACATACACGTATTTACCTCAGTCAAAACTGAAAGGCTTGTCAGATTTGTATATCCAGTAAATCATGAAGCACAGCCTTTCCTAGTATTACCCCACATTTTTATAGTTCTTTGTTCCTGATGGTTTCAATCAGCATTGTAAGTGTTTACTTGCACTGCAATCCTGGCTGTGATATTAATGTTGTCACATCCAGTCAAGAACAGAAGTAACCTATGTATCGGCCCTTACATATCTCATAATTTATTTCAGCCTTGTTTTGCAACATTGCAATCACTGGCTCTATTTTTATGCCTCTCAGTGCTACTCAACCTTAACTACTGCAAAGCAGGGCTCTATTAAGATACACGTTACACAAGGGCTGATAATTGGCTCCCATACCTTTCATACTCAAAGTGCCTGGTAACTCTCAGGGCAGTGAGCGCTGGGCTCCCAACTCCAGCCGGCACGATACCTGTTAGCATACAAATCTGGGATCTCACCCTCACAGTGAATTTTAAATATTGCAAAGGGCTTTTCAAGTCACATAAATCTGATTTACTTCCACAGGTGTAAGTGATCTTCATCATATTTTTCACAGCACTCCCAGCTCATGACTCAGAGCAGGACTAACTTATGCAGAACTACATCCCACAGTAAAGCACTAACGCACTGGAATATGCAAACAAGCACCTTTTTCCCCAACTCCCAGAAAATGTTTAAAATTGTCAGTGAGGAAGACCTAGTTTTAATAATGTAAAATACACTGTAATAAATATTTCACGGGCTGATTAAAGAAAAACTGTCCACATAATTATAAAAATGTGTAGCCTATTGAACTTCAATAACAAACCAAAATTCTATTTTATTTAACACTGTAAATTTGTTTTATTTAAGACATTCAGCAATTTTATTTAACTACCGGCTGCAGTCAGATTAGGGAAGGTATTTTCTTTGGCAATGCATGTTTGTATGCTTAGAAATACTTTTTATTCTGGTCATAGTTTAAGTTACTAACACTGGAATGCAAGTTTCAGTAGCAGATTTTTCTTTCACCTTTAATTCGAGTAGTAGTGTGTATTACCACAACTCAGACCAGAAATTCACTTCTGCAATACGAAGTCACTTGGTTGCAAGCATTTCAACAGTTTTCATAGTACAACTCTAGCATGCATCACAATAATTCTGTATTTAAAACCAATATGCAGTATTTTCTTTGAAATTCATAGCAGCTAATTTTATTATGTCATCTAGAGTGTATTTAGCTATGATGTTCATGAGAAGCAATAATGAGTAATAGCCTCACCATGGCAACTATTATTATTATTATTATTATTGTCATTATTATTATTATTTCTGCTTACTTTCTATTAGACTGTTTGCACACATTAAATACAAAATAAATGATCAGTGTAACAAAAAGCTCTATTATTTAACCCAGTGGGTACTCCTCCACCCAACAAATGTTATGTGTGTGGTAGAGATTATTACCTCTGCGTCTTTTAACTGAATCAGTTCCTGGAAAAGCCATATTTTAACCACAAGAGGCTCAAATTATGTATTCACACCATCACAGAAGTCAGACAACTTTCTAAAAGTTAAGTGATTAAAAGGTTCACATCTCTGACATGAAAATTCTGAATTCAGTATGAAAAGGTGTCTGAAACATAATTTGCAATAATTCTCAGCCATACTTTTTTGCAAGCATTATATATTAACAATACTTGCTCAGTGGCAAGTTCAGCCCACGGGTAAGAAAATAAATCAGAGGGAATGACAGGAAAAGTAATTTTTATTCTAAATGTTAATTTTATGCTTATTTCAAAATAAATTCTCATTAAATTAGTATATATCTATTGGCCTAATACATGTGCAAGCCAAGTGTCAATCTCTGTCCACGGGAAGATGAATTTCATCATTTAAATTTGCAAACCACAAAACACATCACTGCTAACCATGAAAATGCTGCTGCCTCAAGAAATAAGATACTCCCAAATCTACAGTCCATTTTAAGAGGACCTTTTAAGCCACACAACTTCGTATTTTCTTATTTCTAAAGCACTCTAAATCTAACTAAGTTCTGAAACCAGTAAATAAATGAGCAGATATGGACGGAAAACATAACACCTTTTCAGTGACACGCTTATAAGTGCAAAATTGCTGTGTAAAAATCGGATGTCTCTCAAAAGGTAGAAAAACTTTATAAAGAAGTTTTGAAATATTAGCTCGCCAAAGTTAACTAATGACTTGATCTCAGTGGTTCAACTACCTTTCAACAGAAAACTTAGATACAGACCTTTCCTTTTTCTTTCGGTACTTGCTTTTGAAAAAGTCACAGTCACATAATCACTGTGATTATGATGCTCTTCTCTCATTTCTTAAGCAGATGATTTATGGACTATCAACTTTAAAAAGAAGAACTAGGAGATTAGATTAGATTAACCGTTTTGCAATCATTCAGTTTTTCTTAAATGAGAAGTTCTAAGAGAAAGAAGTCAGCAGGAACGTTTCAGTAAGCTTTAGGACAGATGTGGATTTTTTTTAATTTTTTTTTTTTTTTTTTAAGTCAGGCCATATATTTAGGTAACCAAATACACACTTCTTAGTCTAATTACATGTATCTTAAAAAGGAAAAAACCCAGATACCGTTAGAAAGAAAACTTATAGGAGAAGGACTGAAAAACAAAGACTGCAGTCTCACAAATGGCTTTTAAAAACAAAGTGTAAAATAATAAAATTTCCTTTTCTGATTGTCCTTGACAGACCTACCATAGCTGTGGCATATTTTTCAAATGGTTGTGTGATGCCCATAAATGTATTGCGTTGCTTTTTAAAACTTCCAGCAAGGCAAGACACTGGATAATGAATACTCCTCCTTTACTGCTGCTTTTACCATTTCATGTGGCATGGGTGCAATTTTGAACTGAATCATTGTGTTGAGGAACACTGACTCCTCTCAAAAAATGCACTTCATTTTGACTAATAGAGCTTAAAATAATTGTGTACAAGTTATAAGTTTACTCTTACAGTTGGCTGTTAAACAGCTTCATTTAGGTCTCCTCATATACAATAAGCACTGGATATTCATGCAATATAAAGTACAAAGTCATATAGCATTCTGATATAACATTGCATTGATATAAAATTACTGAGAGCAAACGATAAAATGTTTCCTCTCTAGAACACGCAGTGACATTCTTGTTTTATAAAATCTATCAATAATATTATTCCTAACACTGTAATATTAGAATACAGTCTTGGCATACTCTTTCTTGGCACACTCTTTCTTGGCACTTTTCAGCTATTCACTTATTGTAAGGTTATTCATCAATGTGCAGCAGAACTAACCTTGTCAGCTGAACAAAAGGAAGTACAAAAAAGCAAAACACTAGTTTTTGCTTTAAAGAACTAGAGCTTTCCACTTGTACAAAAGTGAAATCAGTTACAGAAAAAAACTATTAGGGCAAACCATCCTCTTCATGCACTGACATGTAAAAGGAGTGGAATACTAAAAATGAGGTGTTCAGAATGAAATCTTAATTCCACCGACTTCATCACCAGGGCCTGCGTTTTCACTGTGGGCAACTCAGGGCTGAGTTGATAATACCAGAGATGTGGGGATTGAGAGGATATGGTATCCAGATAATGACTGAAATCTGTGCAGCTTGTGTTTCCTACCACCTCCTGGGCGAAGTGTTAGGTGTTTTTTTAATGTTACCTTTAGTAGAAAGCCATATTTTATCTATATTCCTTCCTAATCTGCATTATTCCTGTTGTGGTTTTAGTAGAGGGGAGGGGGCCATAAAGATGGCTCCTGTGAGAAGTTTCTGGAGTTCTTCACCATTTCCAGCAAAGCCAATCTCTGATGGCTCTGAAGATGATGGACATGTCACTGGCCATGTTTGGGCCAATTAGAAAGGTTAGTTACGCCTCTGTGATGACATATTTAAGGAAAAATCAAAACAAAATGTACACGCAGCTGCTTTTAGTTAGAGAAGGAGGAGGATGTGAGAACATGTGAGGGAAAACAACATGGAGACACCAAGGTCAGTGGAGAAGGAGGGAGAGGAGGTGCCCCAGGCTCTGGAGCTGAGATTCCTCTGGAGGCCATGGTGAGCCCATTGTGAGGCCCTGCAGTCCATGGGGTCCATGAGGGATGCAGAGCCACCCGCAGTCCGTGGATGAGGTGCCAACATTGGAGCGGGAGATGTCGGAAGCCGCAGCAGCCATGGAAGAAGCCGCAGGAGCCGTAGATGCCAGAGAAGCCGTAGCAGGTGCAGCCCAGTGAGAGACAGAGACTGAGATAAAAGTCCCGCAGTTTGTGAAGGAGGTGACCACGCTGAAGCGGGTGGATGTCGGAGGAAACTGCAGTCCAGGTGGGAGACCCGGTTGGAGAGAGAGGGGCCCCCTGCTTCCATGCTGGAGCAGTTTGTCCTTGGAGGACTGCATTCCATGGACAAGAAAAACCACGCCACAGAGGTTCACAGAGAACTGTCTTTCGTGGGAGGGACCCCACGGCAAAAGCAGAGGAAAAAACTCCTCTCCCTAAGCAGGGGAAGAAGATCTTGGAAATGGACTGACCTGAACCCCCACACCCTGCCCCCCTTGCACTGTTGGTGGGAGAGAGGGAGGGGTGGGGAGTGGAAAGAAGGGTGTCTTTTAAAGGTTTAGTTTATTTCTCATATCCCCCTTCTAACTCAGGTAGTAATAAATTTCACTTTTGCAACTTTAAGCTGAGCCTGGTTTGTCCTTGGAGCGTTTTCTCCCAGTTCCTTATCTCAACTCACAGACCTCTGAGTTAATTCCCTCGGTTTTTTTCCCCTCTCCTTCCCTCATCTGCCCAGCTGTGGCAGGGGAGGGAACAAGTGAGTGGCTGCCGTGGGTGCCTGGCACTTAGCCAGGCTCAAAACCACGACACTCCAAATGTAGGACAGCAGTTTCTTTAACATGTACAGTAGAAATGGTATGTTTTCACTAGGTAACAGGAAAAAGTGAAACACTTCTGTGCGCACTTCAAATATCCATTCAAGAAGACGTTTGTACTCCTTAGACACCTAAGTTACCGTTAGCCATTTGTGCATGCTTACTGCTTCGGCAAAACGCAGCTGGGTGATGAGCACACCACTTGCTGGAACATGGACAAAAGGCACTTCTTCAGTGATGACAGGGAACAAAATATTATTTCCAAGCAAACATATCTGAGGAACAATTCCAGCTACAGCTACACAGATCAGCTTTTCCAGAAACTTCAGAAATTTCTGTATGTAGATTAGTAAAAGATGGGTTTGGCTCTTTGTGCAGAAACTTTTTCAGTTTTGAATGTTGTTTTATAAAATTATTGCTTCAGTGTTTGGTACAGAGGAAGCAGCCCTTCCTTCCTTCCTGAGCCACAACCAGCATTAAATCCTCACCAGCTTTCTCTCCCTGTGAGATAAGTGTCATTAGAAGGATTTGTGCTGTGTGTGCCTAGAATTTTGCCTCCTGCTCACCGTGTTCACTGTTAAGTGTGGGAAGAGTAACAAACATTTCCAGCAGGGTGCAGACAGATGCCAGTACTGCTATAGCTCTTTCAGTAAAGCTGCCTCTCAAAATCCCACTGTGGTAGCAAATAGCACAACTATAATAAGCATCACAGGCGCTGCTGATATATAGCACATGAATTATATGCACAACTAGGCGTACCTTAGCTCCTTCTCTTCTGCTGGAGTTACAGTACAGAACAGAGTTTTCTCTAGCACAGATTTCATCACGGATAAGACCATAGGAGGAGGGGGACACACAAGGTTCTCTCCCAGTGTGGTTGTTTATTATTTTTCTCACGTAACTGCCTGCAACTTTTTTTCCCCTTGGAAACTAGTTCCAGGCATACATCTGCTATTCAGGCATTTTTAACTGGCTTTAATCATTTTTGTAGCTTTTTAATTGCATCACTTTAACTGCTAGATCCCTACATGACAGCAATGAACATGTGCCCATTTGTGTTGCAAGGGACTATTGGACAAATAAGACTATTTGAAAATTTCTTCCTCTGTGCCTACCTATAACATGGAAACTCAGCACTGTCATAACTTATCCTACTGTTGTAGATCCAGATTTGAGGCTTTAAACCAGGTTTGACATTTGGGCACTGAGAAGATGTGTCTGCCCCAGGGAGAGCAGGCAGTTCCCTTCTCAAGGAAGAAGCAGAAGCTCCTAGACTAGTTTTCTTAGGTAGTAAAACTGCACCTTCCATTTTCTCTTCCATATTAAAGATCTTAATGTAGCCAACAGCAACAGTATAAAATTCACAGTACTCTAGAAGAGCACAGAAGCTCAAAAGAGCTCAAGAGGCTCTTTTTACATCCTCTCCTACAAAAAAATATGTTCACCACAGAACCGAAATAATTTGATCTTGTGTGCATACATAAAACATCAATAAACACACACTGTTACAGGCCTTTTATGTATTAATTAAATTAAACCTGCAAGAAAATTTAAAAGGCAAAGCTCCTTACATATGGTATTTTTAAAACTTCACTGAGCCATTAACATGGAAGGATAGATTTTTCTGTTTTGTTCTGTAATTTTCCCCTATTCTGCACAGATTTTTATATGCCACAGGCCACTCTTCTCTAATCACGCTACTCTGAACTATGTCTTGTTGCTCTAAACTAATAGTCTGGCCAGACTATTTCTAATAGCCATATCAAAACATGAAAGGCCAGGAAAAAAATAGAATATACTTGCATGAATCAGCACTTTACAACCCCAAACCAACCCACTTAAGTATTTTTTTCTATAAATAAAACAAGTTACTGATTTTATGGTCCAAAGAAGTAAACCTGACATACAGTGCAATTAAAAAACTCCACATTTCTCTTTACCCTGGCTTGCCAGGTTGGCTCAGTACATATTAAGTTGCTATACCTGTGGCTAGTAAAGGATTCTAGCACCCCACTGAGGCATTTGGAGAAATTATGTCAAAGGTTGACTGATTTCAACCACCCAAGAAGTTTTTTATAGCTCCAAAGCACTGGAAATTAGAAGAAAGGTCACTATTACACTTTTACAGGGGACTCCTGGGCACGCCATCATAAACTGCTGTTCAAAGCCCTTACCTGTAGTTCTAAAGCAACTCATCATTTATCAGGAAGGAAAGATAATGCCAAACAAAATAAAGCAAGTTAAATACAGTACTGTTCAGTTTTCAGGCAGAAGAGAAGTTGAATATCCTTGAATTAGTTGCTTTGCAGAGCTGCCTTTTCTAGAGCCCTGTCACAGATTGCCTGTTATCAGACTAGAGTCAGAATTTCAAAAAACTTTACTTATATTCATTTTCATTAAGCAACAAGTCGGAGATTTGACATGGTATAATATAAAGGCCTGTTGAGTAACAGGCTTAACAGGGACCCAAAATTGCTAGAGGGAAGTTCATCGTTTTGATGTCCTCTTAAATCTTCATTAGCTATGATTACATATCAGTTAGAAATGCTGATGTTACTGCACTCTAATATGGTATTAGAGGGGGAGAGGGAGGGAAAGGAAAAATATCACTGGATCACAGAGCAGAAAATACAGGATGTGCACTTCAGAGAAGGTTTTTTTGCCCTCCTCACAATGTAGATTAAAACCATTTCATTTCTATCGGCTCCATGGGCTATCAGAAATGTAAATGTTAGACTCACAACATGATTCTAATCAAAACAGTTTGAATTAAACCTGTAAATGTAAACTCTACCTTAGAGCAAGTAAAAACACAAAAAAGTTCCTTGCATTATAAGAATTCCTGATAGCTCGAAAGATAAAAATGCAAATGGGGAGGAGTGCATAGCAAAGAGAAAATTTTAATACTGCCTCAGTGCCCACATTTTTGGTCCTTTTCAGAATTAGCATCTGGAAGACCAAACACATTGTTCAAAGTTATAAATCACAATGAATGAACACGGGTCTATCAGCAGGATAATGATGTTGGAGCTCAGCCTCAGGCACATAAACATTTGCATGGCCAAATTAAATATCAGAACATGGAAAAAAATGTCCTCACAACATACACTGAGAGCATACTTTACACTCTACACTTGACTGATTAAGGTGTATCAAACACTGAACTTGTCCAGTAGTTAAAACTTTTGATTTCACTGAGCCACAATGACTTTCAGCATATTCTGCCACTTTACCACTTTGTATTGCCCAGGGATAAACCTGTGCCTCTTCAGGAACTGGCATTAAAAAAAAAAAAAAGTACTTGGCTGCACACTTGTGTATCCCACCAATGCAAGGAAAACCAATTCTGACAGGAAAAGACAAACAGGGTTTGATGCATCTGGAAGAAATGCTGCTCCCTGCCTAACAAACAATGCAGCTGAAAGTGGGACAGGAAAGGGTTATTTTGTCTCAGTGCCAAAAGCTTTTGTTCAATACATTACTTGAAAATAAGTAACTCCACAGAAGGTATTCAAGTTAACCCTAAGATTTTAAAATGTTCTTTTCTCAGTTGAATGCTTTTGTTAAAAGTGCCTCTCTTACAGGGCTCTGCCTACCATAAATGTTTGCCTGGAGAAGCAGGCAGTCGCAAGCTGATCACTGTCTCAAGCTTTCCCTGCTCCACCCATGGTGAGGTGTTCCTGGGCACACACCTGTCCTCCAACCCATCCTTTCCATCTGTGAACTCCAGTCCTGTAGCAGCAAAGCTGGCATGTGCAGCACGCTCCAAAAGAGCAAGCATTTATCCACATACACTGGGAACTGCTGGACTTGTTCTTTCACTTACAGCAGACTTTTAATGAGGCAGTTTACTGTTTTCCTCTCCTTTCAGTGCCTATGGAAACTGCCAAGCTCTTGTCTCATTTTTGCCTCCGCCTCTTGAAGAAAAAAAAAAGAAACAGCTTCAGCCCCACAGTACATGGGAAAAGCTTACTCCAACCTGTATTTTTTAGACAGAACAGACCCAAAGCCAAGCAGCCAGGGCACACTCAGTGTAGAAATCCATGTCCAAATCGGTGCCAGTAGGATTCAAATGCAGTTTAATCGTTTGCTACCAGAAGGATGTGCCCCAACTGGCTGACTGAAACATCACCTGAAGGCAAGGCATTGGTTCATGTCCTATATCCCACAGGGAATGAGACTGTGCCCAAAGCCAAGAGGAGCGAGTGTGCATGAGCAGCCTCATGGCTGGGGACTACTCTTACCCCACATGCCAACTCTTGTGGGGACCTCTTCATGAAGTGTTTCACAGAAGCTGAAGAGACTTCAAGCTGAGCTGCAGATGAATAAGCCATTTTGATATTTGTTATGTCTAGAGACTGGACTAATTGGACATGTAAACATGCAGTGTTTACACATTTAGAGAGTGTATTCTGGGGCCGATTTTATGAAAATCCACCACAATTTTTGAGCACTTCATTTTCCAATGTTGAATGTTGTTTTAGGACTTGGGGGCTGTTTGTTTAAGAAACATATTTGAGAGGTTTGCACAGTACATATTACTGTGTGTCCCATTCAATATTTGGCTATATTGAATTCATTAAATCATTTTTCTCTGCTCAGTACTGAATTTTTTCCAGCCCAGAGGGAACACAACACTCCCTTGTAGCTGAACTGATAACATATGTCACTATTATAATCATTTGCTGTTTTCATTGTAGAGGAATTTGTTCTTCCTTATGTTCACTAAAATTAAATAAGTATGCATAAAGTCTCATGGATAAATTGGACTTTCTGATATGATACAATCAAACGAAATGTCTTAGAAGTCCATTTCATCCTGTGCTGAATTTCTCACATCTTATACTGGATTTCTTAGTTATTAACCAAGACATCTGTATGGGTATAGGTATCAGAACATGAGACAAATGAAACTTAAGATACTTCCATGCAGTGAGCCAACTATAGCAAAGACTTTTGTGTAACATCCAAAACAATTCTGGCCTTAAAACTCAGTGTGAAGAAAGTCCAGGCACCACCCTGTGAACAGGCATTGCTTGTTAGATTTTGGTTCTCTTTTAAATGTGATGCAGATTCAGAAAAATGCCATCTCTGCCAGACAAACACAACCACCAAATCTCTACTACTGGGCTTACAAGCTCAGGACTGTGCAGGTACTATAGCAGTGAGGGGCAATGCTCTAGGAAGGGGCACACAGTGGAGTACAAGGCACAAAATTTGTTCTTTCTTATTTACAAAAGAAAACAAAAAAAATCCTAAATGTTTACTGCTGTATCCAAACTCTTTGAAAAGCTCTTTAAGATAAAGAATAATTCTTAGTTTCATAATTAATATAAAGGATTCACATTAAATTCATATATCAAATTCCTAATCTTAAAGATTATGTTTTTGATATAGATTTTACTGAACTTTTCAGAATCCCTGGTGAATCTTGCTTTTCAAACATTTTTTGTAGTGTATAAACCTTTTTGTTTTTAAAATAGATGAATAACAAAGCTTCATTTCCTTTGAGAAACCCTGGGTTTGTAACATTTTGTCTATTCACCTTTATTTTCTACATTGTAGAACAAACTATGCTGACATTCAATTCTATGCAAGACTTCAGACTTGCATAGCAAAAACTGCTGCTAGTTCATCTTGCATAATAAATTGAGAGTTTGCTGAACTGCTTATAGTCACATTTAATAAACACAAGCAACATTTTCATGTACCTTTGACTCCAGCAACTTTATGCTGATATTTCCCTTACTGCTCCCAATCCCGCACTATGTGGTTTTCATCACTATGGCTTATTTCTGTATACTTTGATTTTCTTTTCCTTCAAATCCCTGCTCTTTTTTATCTTGCTAAACAATTTATGCCCACCTTGAATTTATTTCGCTGTATTTATTCTAGCTTTTCTTTATATTCTACACCAATATTTTCTAGATCACACTCCTACTGAAAGAAACTGATGGTGTGATCTATAAAATCATTGTAGTTTGTGATTGCTGCTAGATGTGCCAAAAGAGTGATAGTGAAAGTTGAAGAGGGTAACAAATGAAGGACCACATTGTGCCTATATTTCATCTCTTCCAATTTTACTGCCTACTGTAATTGTGTCACAGAAAAGTTAAAAAACATCATTTCAGATGTAATTATTTTCTTACATCAGCAGAACAACCATACTGCTGTATCTGCATGTTTTAGTGTGCCTTTTCCTTGGATATCTATGTTACATTTAATCCAGAGCCTCTTTCTTTAGCCATTCCATGAAACGGTACTCAGTGAAAAAAAGTCTGTGTCCAATGAAAAGTTGTCCAGGCTGGCCTCAATTATCTTTCTGATCAACTTGGGGAAACATATTTGAGTCTTCTTTTACTATTTCTGCAGCTGAACAATCAAAATTTCTTTCATTTCCATAATTATTTAGTTCTAAGAATTTGTACCTCAAGTTCTCCAGCTTCTTAACACATACACATTCCATTATGTCTCAAAGGTCAGTTCAAAAGGCAATTTGCTTCAGCATATCTTGTAAGAATGAAAACATTTAATTATAAATGAAAAACAATTACACCAGAAGTATTGCTTTCAGTGAAATCAGACATTAATACCAGTTTACAGCTCGTTCATTAAAATAAGATTTTAAATGGCACCAGCACAAAATCTGATGCTATTCGCCACAATTTCAAAATAAATCCCACAGACAAAGTTATTAGTGAGTTCCTTTTGCACTAAGTACAGACACGGGTGCACAACCTGAAAGTCAGACCTGGCTCCATTAATATTTTTAAGTACTGCACTGCATTCACTTCCTCAAAGCAGCAGAGAGAGTCACAGAGGACTGTTACAGCTTCCTTGGGATATCCCACCTTAACTTCTACTCACAGGAAAACTGAAATAATGGAACCGTGTGGAACAACTTGACATCCCAAATTCTAAAGACACATAATGCAGTGGTATGAAAAAGTATTTGGGACAAACATTATGAAAGCATTTTGTTGGAAACATGAAATTTTTTCATTACGACTTTGTAAAATAATAGTTACTTAACACAGTTCCTGGTCAATATCAGGTCATTTTATTTTAAATGTTCATGCAGCTGAAATCATTCCATTTCTTTTTCTTTAACTTTTTTGGGCACATTTTTTCCTATGGTAACCTGCTTTAGGAGAAAACTGCTGTGAAACTCCTATGTCTTTGAAAGGTATTCCACAATATATCCACTTTTCCTTTTCCTAAAATGTTTCTCACAAAACCAACTCACCTAATAGTTTCCCCTAATGCCACACTCTAGCAGGAAATTACACCACTTACTGGAGATTAGGCCTTATTTTGCTGCAGGAGGAAGAAATCTAAAGCACCAACGATCAAACAGTCGAATACTGTTATATCCAATTTGTAGATACAGAATGTAAGATTTGAAAAAATAAGATCATGTAACTCAACTCTCAGAAAGAGGTTATTTCACTGAATTTTCTGAGTCTTATCCTCTGATTAATACCAGTCTTCCGGAAGACTGATACCTCTGTGTAATTCTGAGAAACATGCCGAGTCCTCTGGAAGGGCTCCTGAGGACTGAGCTGTGTCCACCTGTACAATTCTTCAGTAGCAGACCCAACATCCCCTGTGCAGAAAGATGCCAAAGTACAAAGTACTTACCAGGCAATAAGAAAAGAAACTGTGCTACAAAGATGGGAACCTGCAATTAAATCAGAATTGCTCTGGTCCTGCAAGAATGACGCATCTGTGCAACCCTCTACAAAAAACAATGTGCTGACTTGTTATTTTATAGACAGCAATAGCCACTACCAGGTCAGGTAACAAATTTCTTTACTCATATGCATTTGTTTTATTTTAATAACAGCATATATTTTCATGGCGTATCCTGCTATAATACCATCAATATACACAAAAATTAAAATTTCTACATGAAATTTTAAATTCCTTAGATTAAAACATTAAAAATTATTAGAGTCATTTTCTAGTTTTAAAAGTTTTAGCCATTACTTGCAGAGACTGGGTAGAAAACCACCAAGATCTTCCAGAAATGTACATTTCCTGTATTTGCAAGATCAATGCCAGAGGGTATGTGCTAATTCTCTACATTTATTTCAGTCCTATCAAAAAATATCAACCACCATATTACTGAAGCCACAATAAAAGCTTCCTTTTTATCCCTTTCTCTCCCAGTTTTCCCGTATCTATGTCTCCCCAAACCACACTGGCCCTCACATCCCTCCAGTTCCTCCTCTAAACATCCCACAACACCTGCACGATTCCAAAATGCTTCCTCTTGCACCATAACAAGTCCCAAATGCTGGGAGGCAGCAACCCTCTGGAGTAATCCAAAGAGCCTCTTACTCCTTGTGCTGGCTGTCTCCATCCTGTCTGGTTCTCTCTTTTCTTTTTTTTTTTTTTCCCTTTTTTTAATTTTTGTTTTTAAACAGGGACAGAGTTACTGGATTTATGGTTTTGTTACAAATGATTAATGTACTGATGATTTCTACACGCTATTCTTCATTATTTTGGAAGTGACATCTCAATGAGCCTTTCTCCCAAGGCATCTCAAACTGTGCTCCAACTATATGCTTTATGCAAGTTTAACACTTTCTCTGCTGAACAGAGAAGTTTTGCAAGCTTTTATACAGAAAATAACCTATTTGGACTTTTAACTGTACCTGCATTGAATTTGTCCTGGCATATGTTGCTCACTTGAGAATACCCGTTGAGATCACATATGAAACACTGGGGCAAAGTCATAACATGCAGAGTTTTAAGTACACCACCTCTTCTTGGTTTTAGCTTTGTATGTCTGAGCAGAGTAAATGACCACTTATTGCAAAAAAGTGCCCCTTTAAAATATTCTCTACTCGACACACAACAAATCTGATTTAACATGCTCTCCAAACACTGCTTTTAATCTTTCATATGCAAAAGGAAAAGTACTCAATGTATTTTTTCCTATAGTTCATGAGTGAAAGCCATCATTTCCGTTCGTGGTATGTTGAAGTGTATATCAGCATGAAGTGTATGTGACCACTAACTTTTAAAATAACCTGTGTACTTTTATTCACCTTACTTCTATGATGAGACCTCACAGCAAGGATGGAATAACAATATGGAAACTAACCATCTAATCCAACTGGACACATTTTATTGAAGTCTTATTACTTCCATGTGTAAGAAGAAACTAAAGCCAACTGCAATCCCCAATTTTTGGCATTCTCAGCGTGCATTGTATCCAGCAAAAGAGAATTGCACTTTTTGTTTTCATTTTTACAGCACAGTGGTATTAGACATATGGACTTAACTTGATCATTTAGAGATCAAAATTTTTAACTGAGTAAGAAAAGCAAGGTCTTTATTATGCCTAAAGCAATACTGTTCTTTAAAAAGTTGTAATGCTTTTTATTTTCATCTCTTTTGCAGTATAATCTTTAAAGTACTCATATCAAATTTTTAGTATGGATGATAGAATCTTCAAGAATGGATATACAGAGTAATGACAATATGGTTATAACACAGAGTCAAGTCAGTCAATTTATATGAAAGAAACTTGTTATGGATCAATGCAATACCAAAGAGTTATATACCAATTTATTCTGAGGGAGCATATGTAATAGGCCAATATTTCTTAAGATACAAAGCCTAGTTCCCTAAGAAATATGAATATAAAATTATGAGCAACTATAATAAAACAAATATTTTCTTTCAATATTGACAGAGATAAATAGCCCTTTACTAAAGCATTTACAACTTTGTTTCCTAAACAAGAGATATTTGCCAAGACATATCTCTGATATGAAAAACAACACCTCAAGAAGGATCAATCAGCTAAGTAGCTTTCTCAGTGGAGGAGATTAAAAACTCAGGTTGTAATTTTACCAATATTCTGGGCATCCTACGTTCTTCCAGTGATATTTACTGGTAAGATTTTTTTTTCAGCTCACTTTTTTATCCAACACATATGCTTTCCTTTGTTATGCAGTAGATTTTGACTTTGCTGCTCACCTTAGAACAGTTTTCTCCTCCAGTGTTGATAATAACACAAGACACTAGAAGACAGGCTCTTTTGATTGAGTCTATTTCATATTTTTGTGAGAATTTATAAAGAAATTCATTTCCTCCACTCACAGCTGGCAGTACCTTATGATTTTATTAGTCCTAGTTTAATCAGAGACTATCTACAAAATAAAGGAGGTCCAATGCTGATTATTTAGCAGGATGAAAAACCATGGAATCATAGAATTGTCTGGGTTGGAAGGGACCTTCATTTAGTTCCAAACCCCTGCCATGGGCAGGGACATCTTCCACTAGACCAGGTTGCTCAGAGCTCCATCCAGCCTGGCCTTGAACACTTCCAGGGATGGGGCATCCACAGCTTCTCTGGGCAACCTGTTCCAGTGCCTCAACAACTCCACAGGAATGAATTTCTTCCATATATTTAATCTAAATTCCTGTTCTTTCAGTTTGAATTCATGACTGTTTCTTATCACTGCAGTTCCTGATGAAGAATCCTTTTCCAGCTTCCTTGTAAACTCCTTTCAGATACTGGAGGGCTGCCATGAGGTCTCCATGAAACCAAATATTTGGTTCCTAATGGAGAAAACATTTTGGTAGAAAAAAAGAATTTACCTGAATATAACTACATTAAAATTAGTACAACTACTCTTTAAAAGAAACTGTACCGCAATGATAAAGAAACATAGTATTCTGAGTACTTCTGCACATTTAATTCAGAATTACACTCCCAGAACTAATAAGTCTATTCCTTCCTATAAAAAAGCTAATTACCAAGCTTTAATTACTGTCTACATGGTTTCTATTTTGTGAATTTTACAATCTCATTTCTCTCTAGTCCTATAATTTAACTATCCTAGAATAATCAGAAAATAGTCGTCTGATAGTGATAGACACGTTTAATCTAGATGTTTCCACAAGTCAGTACCACTGATGTGCATAGGAAAGAAAACAAGGGGAAAATTTCCATGCAGGTATGGGTATAAATCATATCAGAAAGCTAAGCTCAAAAGGACTTCAAAAACCTAATGCTCCAGATGTAACTGCTAGTGATGTACATCTCAGCCTTTCTAAGGTGTTCTCTGCTGACGAGCTCCACATGTGCCTGAGCATCACCACAAACACACGTGAACAACTTCTGCAGACTCCTCTTCCACTGAGGCCCCTGAACACTGTGTGTCACACTATGTTATAATGTACTGGACCTAAGTGCTTTTCCTGTGTCTGATTTCAACATTCCTAGAATGTATTTTTAAGAAGCTCAAGGGATAAGCATATGAGAAAAATAAATAAGAACATTAAAACCAGACTATACATGAAGATTTCTCTGCTGCATCTGACAGTGCCCGTTCTCCCTGCCTTGCAGTGAAAGTCAAATTTCTAGCTTAGCAGATACTATGCACAGTGCCTGGTAGGTACAAGATTTCTCAGCTATTCAGAGAAAGTAAGCCAAGCATCCACAAAACTGCAAAAGATAACTTTATAAAAAGTATAAAAGTTCGATAAATATAAAAATTATATATTTATCAAACTTTTAATGTAGTGTTAAGTATTTCTTCTACATGGAAACATATTCAGCCAGGCAGAACACTTAAAAACAAATAACCCGTGTACCTGAACTGTGGAACTGATTTCAGATGCAAATCCTCCTGTCAAGGGAGCTTCATGGCTAATCAGCAACCGCCCAGTCTTTGCGACCGACTGAAAAGGAAAAACAAACGCCCAAAATGTCATCAAATTACAGCTCTTGTGATTTCTTACTTGTACTACTTGCAGAATATATGAAATATGTGACTTTGTTAGCAGTGTTAGAATGTAGCTACTTTTCCACTCTTGCATTTCCAGAGAACAATAAATTATCCTAAAATACTAAACTGAGTCATTAATAGGGTATTTTTATACTTATGATAAAAGTATTCACATTTTCCACTCATTTTTAAGCAAGAATCAAGAATAAATTTGAATACATTTTATATTAATTTACCCTATCAATGCGAACTGTAACATTTCTGAAATAGAATAAAGATTTTAACAAGTGGCCAGGAAAAATTGGAATCCTTGAAATACTGAAAGACACACACACAAAAGAATCCTTCACTGATATCTCTGTACAGTCATGAATCATTGCTATTCAGAAAGTAAAATTGCTAAAAAAATTTTAGCAAGAAAATGTGTGGAATAGTGCTGCATATTTAAATTTTACATGGCAATTAGAATTACCATTCTCTAATTTTAGATTTCAATGTTTGTGCAGTTTTTATGTGATCTACTTCATAGATAAATAAATAGCATAATATATACAGATGATCTAAGCATCTTCAATCCAAAAACCAAAACTGTTTTCATTGTGGAACATAACAATGAAAGAAAAATATTTTTAATCTGATAGGAAATATAAAGCTTCACCACACACAAACATATTGATGTTTATTACAACTGTGCTCAATTGCCTGAATCGAACAGTATTAGATACCTTTATTAAGAAATATGGCAGCAAAGTCTCAGCTTCCACAACACACATTTTAAAACTATTACAATAAAAAGGCTCATAAAAAGGTTTCAGAAACTTCTAGATATGCACATCAGGAAAAAAAATCAGATTATTGAGCATGTTAATCTTTGAAGAACAGCTACAGTCTGACACTTAAGATAAGTTCATAGTGTACTGCTGGTCCACCATTAATCATCAGGTGGAAGAGCCCAATACAGCACTCTCTATCAGGTCAGACCCTCCGATACTGTGATCCTTAATTTAACGTCTACACCAGCACATTCTCCAGTAAGACAGTTCCACGTTACCTACATAATAGGATACATAAAGGCAATGCCCTAATTATGCAGCTTTCTCTCTGATTCAAGTATTTTTCTAATTCTTTTGCTATTCTAGCAATGACTCAGTCAGTGGCTCTAAGCAGCTCATCCACAGATGTACTGGCAACTCGCAGGCTATGAACATGTTCCATACACTCTACTATGAAGTGGTTTGAAAACATTCAGAGCTAAGCAAGAGAGAAAAAGTAATTTCAGTAGTTGGAAAGTAATCCAGTTACATAGGCTGATTTCCTGGGGTTTTTTTCCAGCACTGGAAACTCCTATCTAAGGGAACAGAGGTATTAACTGCATTATAAATCTGTCCAGTACATCAAAACAACAGTTCAATGAACAAAATGTACACTCAAGTTTTAAGTTGATACGATAAAACCTATACAATCAGGTATAAGTTGTTATAGTGAAACTGATACAACTAATCAATGTTAAAGTTCAGTTTGGTTGTTCAGGTTTTTTTAAATCCTCTTTCTTTTAAAGAAAGATTCTTTTGCATATACTTGTTCTGAGAGGTTCACATTTTGATACATTACAAGCTATCATTAAAGTTACAGATTCTCTTTCTCAGAATATAATATAGTATAATCAAACACTGTTAGAAAGCATATAGGAAAATTCACATGGGGACAGACCAGTAATCCATCAGTCCAGTAAAATATCTCCCCAAAGAGATAATTTAATGTTTAGGGAAGAATAAGAAAAGGGACATTAATGTGTTCCTTCACTATGTCTCAGCCTCCAATTATTTTCACATCACTCATTTCCTGAATCCAAGATGGTCTTCTGTACTAAATAATTAATAACTTTTATTTCATCTGTTTTCAAATTGAATCCATGTAGACAATAAAAAAAGGGGGGGAAGGAAAGACAAAATAATCACTTTTTGGTAACCTGCTTCTACTGTGTGAGAAATCCTCATTTTTACATATGATTCCCATGGGCTTCAAGGACTCAATGTCTGTGGGAGCTTGTTAAGAGTGAAGAAGCAGCTGGGATCACCAAGCATTGCACACAAACATCTCAGCCCTACTATAACACACTATATATATATCACTCCTGGTACAAAACCATGCAGAGCTTTGGTGCTTTTAGCACCCAACCTAGCCTACACTGAGTTTTTCAGGAACACATACAATCTGAAGTATTTTTAGTGTTTGTAAATGTGTCATACCTATTGGTAAGTTGTTCCAGTTTTCAACTCCCTTCCTGATTACAATTTTGCACCTTATTTCCAAACTAATTTGGCTGACTTAACTTCAAATCTGCTGTTTCTTGTTTTATTTGTTTGCTAGAAGGAGACACTATCTATTATCACATTTCTGCTCCCAAATGAATACATTAAGACTGTGATCAAATGGTGTCTTAACCACAATTTTGCTAAATTAAGTAGACTGAGCTCCAAATCTTTCAGCAAACATCACATTTCCAATTCATCACTCTTATAACCCTATCCTGAATCATCTCCAATATTCTATGTCTTTGAGGCACACCCATCTGGAACCAGGATTCCAGATTTTTTCAGAACACCACTAAATGCAGAGATAATGTAGCCTCAGTATTGCAGCTCTTGGATGTATGAAGCCTGTTGGCCAAAGCGTAACAGGATGAGTCCAGCTTTTACTGATAACTGCAACTCCCTGCTTGTGGGAAAGAAAGTTAAAGGATAATGCCTTCCCTGAATAAAGATGGAAATATAGTGTGCCTTTCTTATTTCAAGACACAAAATTATATTTGGATATGCTGAAAAGTATCTTACGTGCCTGAGCTTAGTTCAGTTAATGAGCTTATCTTCTCTTTATCAGTAACTGTTTATTTTATCTATTTCTTAGCAGTTTCTTACCTCTAACTTTTTACCAGTAACCGTTATAATGTGTTCCATATGTTTGATAGAAATATTTAAAAAACAAGTTCAAAATCCAACTTTGCAGGACCTTGAGACTTTACTGTTTCCATCCACTAACACTGCCTTTCTATGCCATACTGTTGTGGTTTTAGTAGTGGGGAGGGGGGCATAAAGATGGCTCCTGTGAGAAGTTTCTGGAGTTCTTCACCATTTCCAGCAAAGCCAATCTCTGATGGCTCTGAAGATGATGGACATGTCACTGGCCATGTTTGGGCCAATTAGAAAGGTTAGTTACACCTCTGTGATGACATATTTAAGGAAAAATCAAAACAAAATGTACACGCAGCTGCTTCTAGTTAGAGAAGGAGAAGGATGTGAGAACATGTGAGGGAAAACAACATGGAGACACCAAGGTCAGTGAAGAAGGAGGGAGAGAAGGTGCCCCAGGCTCTGGAGTTGCGATTCCTCTGCAGGCCGTGGTGAGCCCATGGTGAGGCGGGATGTCCCCCCTGCAGTCCATGGGGTCCATGAGGGATGCAGAGCCACCCGCAGTCCGTGGGTGAGGTGCCAACATTGGAGAGGGAGATGTCGGAAGCCGCAGCAGCCGCAGCAGCCATGGAAGAAGCCGCAGGAGCCGTAGATGCCAGAGAAGCCGTAGCAGGTGCAGCCCAGTGAGAGACAGAGACTGAGATAAAAGTCCCGCAGTTTGTGAAGGAGGTGACCACGCTGAAGCGGGTGGATGTCGGAGGAAACTGCAGTCCAGGTGGGAGACCCGGTTGGAGAGAGAGGGGCCCCTTGCTTCCATGCTGGAGCAGTTTGTCCTTGGAGGACTGCATTCCGTGGACAAGAAAAACCACGCCACAGAGGTTCACAGAGAACTGTCTTTCGTGGGAGGGACCCCACGGCAAAAGCAGAGGAAAAAACTCCTCTCCCTAAGCAGGGGAAGATGATCTTGGAAATGGACTGACCTGAACCCCCACACCCTGCCCCCCTTGCACTGTTAGTGGGAGAGAGGGAGGGGTGGGGAGTGAAAAGAATGGTGTCTTTTAAAGGTTTAGTTTATTTCTCATATCCTCCTTCTAACTCAGGTAGTAATAAATTTTCACTTTTGCAACTTAAGCTGAGCCTGGTTTGTCCTTGGAGCGTTTTCTCCCGGTTCCTTATCTCAACTCACAGACCTCTGAGTTAATTCCCTCGTTTTTTTCCCCCTCTCCTTCCCTCATCTGCCCAGCTGTGGCAGGGGAGGGAACGAGTGAGTGGCTGCCGTGGGTGCCTGGCACTTAGCCAGGATCAAAACCACGACACATACAGTTATGAGTCAGCTCAGTACTATCTTAATTTTCAAACTATGATAATTTATTTTGTTAGCTCCTCTTCAATGTTCTCAAACAATGCTGAACTGTTGATCATGTATTTCTAATTGTTTGTGAGTAGCTGTTTCTTTCTTTATAATGTCTTCCTGGTTTATGGATCATTCTCCCTAATTGATTTGGTAGAGTTTTTCTGTGGAAAAATTGCTCCATAAGGTATCAGACTTGTAAATTTCTGGTCAAGAGACTTTTTTCAGCAAACATGTTGGGTCTTTGTATGTCCTTTTAATTTTAATTATTATATTGTTTTTCTTACATATGACAGCACTATACAGTAATAACAGCAGAAAACAGCAACAAATGTGATTCTTCTAAATACAATTTTTAAATATACATTACCATACAAACATGTTTCAGTCCATATGGCTTAGATTAAAACCTGAAAAAAAAACCCCAACATTTTCAAACATTGGTAGTGTCCTAGAATGGCAAACTAATTTCTGTATCTTCAAATGAAAATTTAACCTTATTTCCTGGAAGCAAAGTAATAGATCAGTTAAAAGTGAAAATATCAAAACTAGCTGTTCTACTATCTATAGGGCATGGCAGACATGGTTAATGATTATTTGCAGGTATCAGTGCTCTTCTATAAGACATTAGTATCACTTCTTAAATCTTTGGCAAAACACTAGTCCCTGTTAATTCAAATAAGGTGATCATTCAACCTTCAGGGCAACCAAAGCCCAATATTCAGAAGAGCATTTACACAACAAATAAATGCAGCTCAGTCAAATCAAGCAATACGGTCCTCAATCTTCAAACTTAATAGGAAATACACTGCATAAAACTCGAGAAAACAGGTTTTAGCCAGAAAACTGGCTAAATCTGCACAGTGTAGCAAACTAGCCAGGATAGAATCCTTTATCCTCGTTTTATCACCTTTTCAAAAGGTGGACAGATGGAGTGGTTTTTTTAATCTGGATTAGCTAGAGAAAAGGCTGGCCTTTCAGACAACGATGTATTTTGTCCCCTCACAACCACACACTCGTCTTTCTGTAAGGGCTTGACTGTCTCCCATTTCTACAACATCCCCATTCTGTCTTCCAAAGCCCCAGTATTTACACTTTTTCTTAACTAAGTAAAAAATTAAAATTTTGAAATGCATGCACATTCTGCAGCTCATGAAGAGTACTTTTGAAAACAGATCTTAAAAAATGTGGTATGGCTTACGAGATTGGCACTGATAAAAATGTTTCTTTTTTGCAACTAGAAGTTGTTGCTTGTTGGTCTTTAAAGTCCAGATATATTTCAGAGGGCACCGGGAGATTTTGTATGTAGATCACATCTCAAATTAAATGCAAATTGAATTCGCTCTTTTTTTGCCATCTTTAGCAACAGACCATAAAAGGAAGTCAGAGGCAATATCCAGGCACTTTGAGAGCACAGCTTTTCTTTGTATCATGGTCACTCTGTGCTGTCACAGCCAAGCTCAGATGATACTACCCTGGGCTTCCAAAAGGGAGAGGTCCTACCCTGCCCAGAACCTCTTTTTCCCAGCCCAGCCCTGACATCTCGTCAACACTGAGAGGGCTACAGGGAAAGCCAGTTGAAGGGGATAATCTGATTTATCCTGTACAGTTAGCATGGAGTAGCAAATACCACTTCAGAGACAGATTTAGAGATGGAAGGCACATCAAGATTTGCACACAAAAAGCTTCAGCAGTGCTATCTCCTTCTGAAGGGCAGCAGAAACCTAGGTTATGGCACACCAATGTCATCTCTACTATATCCAGTCATTAGAGAAGAGACTCTAGAGGTTTAAACTATTGAATCATCCCCAAAATAAAACCAGAAACCAATACTGACTATACTTTTCCACCTCAATTTCATTGTCATGACTGTTTTACATTGTTGTCATTCACAAGGATGACAACTGACAGTGCATCAGAGCAAAAGGCTAACAGCATGATCACTCTGATAAGGAAATGTAAAAACTCCTAATGCCTTAGCAAAACAAATGCTTTCAGGGTGCACTCTGAAGGTTTTCTGAATTGCAGCCCAGTGTTTTTACAGTGAAGCAGTTGAGCGAATTGCTTTCAACCTCCCTGACCACGTTCTCTATCCAAGAGTTTCTATAATCACTTTTCAGTTCAACTCTCAATTCATCACGTTGGAAGTTTCCTCCTCTCCTACAGGCATCAATGACAGAAGAAAACACAAGCCTGGTACTTCCAAGCACTTTAAAATCCAAGAATTAATGCTACCAGTAACGTATGCTTCCCTTACTTAGGAGAAAGCAGTCTTAAAACAAAATGAGTTTGATGCTAAACCTCATTTAACACTGCTGCTCTGCACACATAGCAACACCACTACTTCCAGTGTAACCAGCTGCTTCACTAACATAGACACTGCTTTTAAAGAAATTATCAAAGTCAAACTTCTATTATAAATTGCTGTTATTTTGTCACCATGGCAAGCTGGCTATTTTCGCTAAGAAAAAAATTCTGTTCTCAGAAAAAAACTGTTTTCCATCCTTTACAGAAAAGGAGGGGTTTTTTTATGTTCACTTTCCCCTTTAAATTTTTGCATACTTATGATTGTGTTCTTTAGAGACTATAAAAATTTCCTGCATAATCAAAAAACTAGCTTTCCACAATAATTTTTAAAAAGCTGGCAAAAGTACTGGTATTATATTTTTATTGAATCCCATTTTGTACTAAGCATGTTGTATGAAGCAACTATAAAACTGTATAAAAACGAACATTAATTGATATGTGCTTTTACTGAAAAGAAATCATAATATGGAAGCTTAAAAAAAATTACTTGGTAAAGTATCATAAATTTCTTGAAAAACATTTTCCTTTTTCATTTTCAGACAGCTTTAATGAATTTGTGCTTGTAAAATGTAAAATCTCAGGGAGGTTACTTTCCCCAACCCATTAGTTCTACTTTCCCTTAATGTTTCAATAACAAATTGCATAGCAGCGTTCTTGGTACTGAACACCACAAGCACAGGGATAGAAATAAGATCCCAGATTTCTATTCAGCACTTCCCACAGAGAAATATCTAACATAAACTGCCAGATAAATCACTGAGGATTACATTCACTTAGCACATGCAGATCCACAGGATGACACATCCCAACTACAACAAATTGTTTGTGCATGTCATACACTGACAGTCTTAGCAAATGCAGTTATTCTAACCCCAATTTCCAGACATCCCAGAGGATGAATCCCACTGGATTTTTGGGATCTCTGGAAAACCAAACCAATCCTCAAGCACCATTTTTTTTTCCTAGGGTCCTAAAAGAAGGAATAGAAGGGAAGGGGGGAATAGGTTGTGTCCTAGTAGCCTGGACACAAGAAAACCCTGCAGCTTCCTAACAATCATGTTCTAATTTACAAATTATAGCCACTAGTTGCCCAAGAGTGCCTTCTCCTAAAAGCTAGGAAAAGTATGCCCTCTTTAAAGCTCCAACCAACAAAAATAATTCTTAACATTGAGGAAAAAATGCAAGAAGAAAATAAAATAACATCATTTGCTGTGGGTTTCAACAGGACTAAATTTCCAGAGAAGGAAAATGAGAGCTGTACTTTATCACAGTGTCTGCACTACTCTTCCAACAGTTGACTGAAACTCGTTGAGTCATTTTTCAATAAGATCAAGACAATTCCGAGATAAACAAATTACATGAAAACCCATTATTTCATCAGCTCAACAGCACAAAGTGTGAATGAGATGTCTCAGCTACTGGTCAAAGTCAGTCCAGCCTTACTCTCCTTCTGTCGAGATTCTGTTAAGTGTAAAAAACATAGCACAGTATTGCAACTGTATAGCAGAGAATCCTAGTCTAACACTGGCAACAACCTGTGAGGATCAAAGACAAAACTACTTAGAAAGAAAAAGAAGTAATTTTTATTACATCACGTAGGAAGGTCATTGGACAAAAATCTTTAACCAGAACTTCTCAAACAATACAATGAAAAAAGCATAGGCAATTCTGTAATAGATGAGTATGCTGATTAACAGCAGGGAATGGAAAACAAGTCCATCACCTTTCCAGCTTGAGACAAACAGCTAAACAGTTGCCAATTTTAACTAATCCGCATTAGCAGAGCACAAATCTTAGTCTTCCTGCTACTACTTAACCAGTACAGAGGCTTCTAATCCACTCCTGTCTGCTTTTTCAGCTGACACAACCAAGGTTTGGGCTTTCTGACCTACAAGTCTGGAACTGATTGACTGTAAATGGCACAGCCAAGGTTGCTGGGACAGGCTCGGACCTACTGCCAGCTTTGGAAGTGCAGAATGAGTTTCCCCAAAGCAAAAGAGTCCATGATAACTAATTTACATGTCAAGAATGATGAGGAGCAGATCCTTTAGGGTTCCCAGACTGCAAAGAGCACAAAGATGAAGACACTTTGATTCTGGTTTCTATCAAGGAAAAGCAAAACACAGAAGGACACAAAACTAACAGGAAACAGTGCCAAGGGAGAGAACAGAGAACAGTCCTCCACAAATGCTGAACACAAAGTGTGATCTTCGCATATCAGAGTGGCAAGAGGGGCTGCCCTGCTACACAACTCCCCTCTGACACTGTCCCTATATCTTTACCTGCCTTCTCTGGAGTAACAGACGAAAACAAACAAACCACACAACACCTTCTCTCCCCCCC
>VYZT01025141.1:41132-59268 GCA_013400735.1 Pomatostomus ruficeps
CCCACAAAATTTTTAGTCTAACCTCCTTTTCAACTATTTTGAATGACAGTAAAAGACTAGCTATTAGAGAAAATAAACTAAGATCTAAAATTATGATGCATTACAGCTATAAGCAGCATTGCAATGGACAAAAATGTAGGAAAATTAAGAGAAGTATTAGAAACATATTTGCTGCCCCATAAGATGCTTACCTGAAACCAAATGATTAATGCTTCATCAAATTCATTATCAAACCATGGCCTAAAGTGTAGCATGTTGTAGACAGCTGCCATACTGTCCATTCAGCTCTCTGAAAATGAATACTATGCATTTGAATATTGATTTTTAACAAGGAGCAAAGCTCCAAAAAAGAAACTTAAGTTCATTTTACATGGCCCCTTTAAATGTGTTCTCTCCTAAACAATCAGTCCAGCTGTACTTCTACCTGGCTGGTTCTTTTACCAACTCTTTAGTATTAGCACAGTATGGCTGGAAGAAAATCCTCAAGAGAACTCAAAGGAAGGGGAAACAACAAGCAAACAATCTGGAGCACAGAGAATAGCTGGGCTACATTTTTGACAGTGCAAAGGCAGAAGCAGGACAGGATACTAAGAGTAGCACGGTTGAAGGAAGGGAGGGAGGACAGGCCCTAGTACAGATCCCTGCAGTCCCTGCTTGTCACTGGCTTCCAGATAGAATACTGTACTCTACCCACTAATCATGATCATGCAAGCACACAAAAAGCATTTTACCTATCCAGCTGTCCACTGGACCAGACTGTTCATTGCGCACAGGAGTATTCTGAGAGTATCAAAAGCTTTTTTGCACTCAAGGTGTCCTTCATTGCTTATCCCTTGTCCAGAGATTCAGATACTTATCACAAATTTAACATTAGCAAGGCCATGCTTACTTTTCCTCATCTCTTTAATATATTCAGAAATCATGCAAAACTTTCCGTTTGGGTGAAGAACACTAGTTTCATTAAAAACAGCTTGAAAGCATTTTCTGATAGTTCTTCAGTGAACTATGCAACATTTTCTTAAATTGATCACAAAATGCACCTATGAGCAGTCTGAGCGAGATGACCCACAGCTGGGAGCACTCCAGCAATCTCAATACACATCTTCAGAACTGCATTCTACATCATTATTCAGAAAATATTATTGCTGTTTTCTTCTTGAGCAAATCTGCAGTTGCATGTCAGTGATGGGGCAGACTGTGTACCCTCAGTAGAGTTGCAGATGACAACAGACTGGGAGAAGCAGCTGATAGGCCAAAGGAGCTGTGCTGCCATTTGGAGAGACCTGGACAGGCTGACAGGAACCTCATGTAGTTCAAAAAAAGGAAGCGTCAAGTCCTTGGAGAGGAACTGCTCCAGGCACCTGTGCACACTGGAGGCTGCACAGCTGGAAAGCTGCCTGACAGGAAAGGGATGCCCTGATGGACACCACATGGACCATGAGTAAGAAACGTGCCCCTGCAGCAAAGAAGGCAAATGGTATCCTGGGCTGCACTAGGAGGGCTGGCAGCCAGACCAGGGAAGTGATGCTGCCCCTCTGCTCAGCACTGGTGAGGCCACACCTGGAGTGCTCAATCCAGTTCTGCGCACCTCAGCCAGAGAGACATGGACATATTGGAGAGTCCAAGGAAGGGCCACAAAGATAATTAAGGGACTGGGATGAGGGGACCACATCACTGCATCTACACACCCAAAGGGAGGGTGCAAACAAGACTGAGCCCGGCTCTTTTCAGTGGTGCCCAGAGGCAGAGTTTCTGTTGTTATGCTGATACTGCACACCAAAATCCACATCAGGAGGGGTCTTTTCCCCAGTTTTATGTACAGCAGAAACAGTTCATGAAGAACTAATGTGACCACAGCAGGGATGCACATGTGAAACATCTTTCAGAGAAATGTTAACACAACCATAAAACTTACTGACTCGACACCAGGATTTTAATATTCCACCACGTATCATTTTACACTATAAATGCCAAAAAGTAATTCTGAAGTACTAATGTGGATTCTTCCTGCACAGCACCAAACACAATGCTGGAGCATGATGACGGTGGTGCAGAGATAAAGAAAAATGAAAACAAGCACAGAAATCATTACGGAACACGGAAAATTTTAAAAAATTGCAGTCAAAACCAAAAGGGGTTGCTACAGGGCTAGGTAGAACATCCTACGAAGCAATGAAGAGATGATAATAAAACATTTATATCCTACACAACATAGTCAGGGTATGGCTGAGATGATCAACAGAGATTTATAAGCTTCCTGTAAAGCCAAGAACCAAAGAGAGATCCCCAATGTATAAAGTAGCAGAGAATTCCTCTCCAAAGAACTTGCAGTTTAAATGGCTGAGACTGTGAGAAGAGAAATGAGGTATGACACACAGCAGGGTGCATCTCAGTACAGTTTGGGCTGCTTGATATAATTTTTAATAGGAGAGGGTTAAAGTAGACTAAAAGGACTAATATTCTATCAAGTAGTGACAAACTCTCTAATGCCTTTCAGTAAATTTACTCTTGTAATAAAGCACTGCTACAAACCCTCTTGTAACACTTACATAACATCATTCTACATACCCTAAAACATTGCTGAGAAAACAACAGGTGATAATAATGGTCATGGATTCTGGGGACAATGGAGAAAATTTATGTTTTGTTCAGACGGATACTCCTGCTTAACTTAAAAGTATTTAAGAACACATTAATCAACTTCATTAAGAGATAGGCAAAGAAAAAGTTCTTCTGGAATTCCATAGCACGGCCTTTTGATATCCTGAAAACAAATTGCTACATACGCATTAGAATGAATTGGTTAGGGAAGAAAACTGATTTAGAATTCAAAAGTAGATTTAAAAATAAAACCCACCTGGTTCATTCTCACAACTTCATATACACTACACTGATTTTATTGCATTCTTTTCCTCCACCTCTTCACATCTCATTTACTTCCTGGCACTGAAAGCTCTCCTTAATAGTGACAATTAATAATTTTAATATACATTTGGTGCAAGAGTATGTTTACTTCTGAGGACTCCACATACAATCTGCTAACACTCCTGAAATAAGTAGCATGAATATTAAAAAAACTTCTTTTTACCAAATGCCTCCAGATCTCCCAGTCATTGTGTTCTAGCAATAACTATGAGCAACCCAACTTAAGGCAACTGTAATATATAACGGCAACTAAACTTAAGGAAAATATTCATTAATCCACTGGACTGGTAACACGTGATTCTTCAATACTTAGACCTATATTTGCCTACTTGACCACAATTAAACACATCTATTCAAATAATCCTTCTGTGTGTATAGCCTAAAACATACAATTTAATAGCAAAGGTTTCAGAAAACAAGAACTTTTGCAGCAGCTTCCAACCTTCACCAGTGTGACCAGTAGTTAATGAAACAACATGGACAGATCTATCCTTCCTTTGCCCCCTACAGCTTTTAATTCCCTGTTCATGGGAGTAAAATTAGGAAGTCTCAGGAAATACAGATGAACGATACTGCACCAAAGAGATCCCTTACACTAAAGAGATCCTTTTCATCCCAAAAATCTTCATGGACACATTATAAGACGCCTTTCAAGTTTGTGTGGCATCACCACATTCAGCTGACATTCCATGGAGAGAAATCCTTTTCTGAGTTTTAATTAATTGTTAAACATATAAATTAATGTCTTCATAAATTAACTCACTTCTTCAGTTTTTCTATATTCATGTTCAAATCCAGCACTTATTTTTAGACCTTAAATGTTGTAAGTCTATTAGTAAATTAAAATTTGAGATTAGCTAGCCCTTCTCTTGCCTTTCAGAAATTACATGCATATTGTTTACTAATATTCTCAGGCTATGAAAATTTCGTATGTCCCTCAAATTCCTGGAATAATCAGGCTGTAATAGTACATCTCCTTTTCACTATAGTACTTTTTTATTAAAAAAATAAAAACCAAGCTTTTAAGTCTGAGTATTTTTTGAGGTTCCTCCAAGACAACCTTTAAGGAAAGACTGCAGTCTCCCACAGCCAAAAAGGCAGGGAAAACACCCACATTCCATAAGATGAAAGTCCCAAAATATTTGAGGGATCTACACCAGGACTACAAAGGTACCTAAACCCCTGAAATACTAAGAGCATCTAGCTAGTTCTATCTATCCCCCTTCCTCACCACCACCAACCATTCTCCCTGTTCCGTACCCTTGCTCTTCCAGGTGCTCTGATTCTCAAGTAGAGTCACATCAAAAAGTCAGACAGCGAAGCCAACTTATAAAACATGAAGATGAACAGTGCCTCAGCTATTCTTCTCTTCTTGAAGAACCGATGGGATCCTGGACAACTCTTAAAGGGCTCCCACAGACAATCCAGTTACTTGTAAGATTCATAAATCTTCTGCTAATCCAAATATTGTACTCTACGTTCTGTGAAGAACACCAGATAGACAACCTCCCCAGCTATTCTGGAGGATCTAAGAACAGGCCAGCTAATTCATTGCCATGCTTACACCCCAAGACACACACAAAAACACTGTCTGGAACAAATCTTGGCAGTATTCATCCAGAAGCAAAACACTGTGCTGCCAGATACGACCCACATAACAAGTCTCCTCAGAATAATTTTATTGAAGCTAACTGTAGGTTTGGAGAACTTGATAAAAGCCAACAGCTGCTCTTAAAAGAAAAAAGAAAAATAGCATCAGCTCATCAATATAATAAGTAAAACAGACTGGAATTTAAGTGTTGAAGATAATTAATACTTTCATTTTCCCCCACTGAATTGTTCAGTAGCTTCTAATACAATTCAAATAACCATGTAGGACAAACAATAGTTAGAGTGTTCCAGCAAAAAACCTGCTTTGATCCAAAGAGAAAGATTAAAATAAAAGTGACGTTTCTTAAAAGTTGTAGATGAAGACTGTGAGAATATAAGAACTTGAAGGCAGAACAGACAGGAGAAAAACATGAATTCTGGAAAATTAAAAGTGCAGGAATGTCAATGAAGAACAGCAAGAAAAAAGAAAAGGCCATGACAAGAGAGATGCCAAGTTCTGGAAAGAAAATATCTGGATTCTGGAGGAAGGAACTGAGAAAAGTGTTGGAAATACCACTTGTGGCATACCCCTTGTTTGTTTTTCACTCTGGTTCATACTGGAAATTGTAGCATGACCAGGACAGCAGCAAGACATTGTTTCACTAAACTTCCCCAAGAAGCAGGAGCTTCAGCATCTATGCATCCAGAATCTGCTTCATTCCTATTTCCTGAATCACTTCCAATTCTGATAGCACAAATTCATAAAGTTCATCACAGACAGCTGAATTCATTTCACTGCAGATGTTGAACCCACCTAGGCTTTATTGCACTTAGCATCTGAATTACTAACATGGATTATATAGGAAAGCACTAGGTGATATAAGGGAAAGATCTGTGCAGAATAATCGCTAAATAATTAAATAAAAATATGAAGTAGACCAGGATGATCAAGTAGATGTCTAAAAATGAGAGCTGTGCCATCTCTGCCCCTTTCAAAAACAAGCATTAGCAGGTGAAGTGATAGATGAGAAAACTACTTGAATAAAAGAATTTACATTACATTTACAGAATTCTGTGCCAAGTGTCTTGCAAACCTATGCTTTAAAAATTACTGTATCCCCTTGTTTATGTTCTTCTTAATATATTCTTTCTGTATTACTTCCCATTTATTTTTCTGAAACAATATCCAATTCGTGTTCTGTTTTCACATTGTATTTTGTCCTATTCTCCCTTCTATCTTTTGTGCTCTCTTCATCCACACCATCTCATGTCGTTTCTTCTACAATCTCCATTTTTTCTGTCAGTTACACTCTCTCCCTATCTGAACTACTTCAACTTACAGACTAAGGAATAGTAATTTTCAAGGTATATATTCATTTTCAGCCTGTCAGCCAAGAAAATGAGGGTCCTGGAACCTGATCTCATTTTTCTGTCCATTTGTCAGTGTCCTGATAGACACTTTGCAGCCAAATGCAAGTCTTAAAAATATTAAATTCCTGAAAGCTTGGTAAAAATCTGTCTCTTTGAGGAAGATTAGTACTCCTACTAACTTCATAACCTCAGAGAAGACAAGCTGCACTTAACACTATCTTTCCCACAGCTCTTGCAGCAACAGCCAGTAAGCACCAATAAATTGTCCCTGTTGCTTTTGGTCCAGCCATCCATTTTAGAAAGGAGCCGAGCATCTTAATGTAGGTAAACGGAGGACATGGAATGGTGGAAGGCAGGAACTATGGGACATAAATTCATAGAAAAATGGGTTTCACTCCTCATGCTGTAGTTATTTTTCATTCTTTATCAAAATGTTTTTTACCCAAAGTAAAGAAATAAATTCATTTTTGTGCCTTCACAGCATTGCATGGGAAGGGAAAAGATGGTAAGGCCAAATCCAAAACCCATAGAACTCTAGGGGATTTTTTCAGGCTTCCGTTTCATGGAACATTCCTACTGTGCCATTAGGATTTTTAAATCATCAACACAGAGTTATCACTCAGAATTTGCCTGTAACTTCTTAATTTAAATTTCCATAAAAATACTACTAAACAATAGTTGTTTTCTATGTAAGTAATAACTCTGTTGCTTTTACAACTATTAATTTGATCTTTTTGATGTCTGTCACTCAAACCAGTAACTTGGATATAACTTCCTTTTCCTCAGAAGAGCAACTCAGCAGCAGTGCTTGGGATAAAGGTAAAACATTACTTCTCAATATCAACTGAATAAGATCACATGATGGCTCAGTCTATACAAATTTTCAGGTTTTATTATTCCTGTTTTCTGGACCAATTGTATGTAACAAAAAGTCTGAAGTTGTATCATATAAACAAAGGTTAATATTCAGCAATCTTTCCTTTAATAGATAGCCTTGAGTTTTAGAAACTATGATTCTATTTTCTGGCGAATGCCACTATTATAATCTTCCAGCATGTTCCATATGTCTTCCACATCCAAGCTAGAACTAATAAAAAGATTAATTATACTAAAATAAGAACTTCTTCTAATGCTCAAAAACATTACTCAGGTCAATCATATGCCTCTTAGTGCTACTTGTACTCAGCCAAAGTCATTCCCCAATTATTCATTTCCATGAAGTTTAATGGTCTTTTGACTGCTGAGGGCTACAGTAAGCCAATGACATTTGATGGGTTAGAACAGGACAAGGAAGCATGAGCATACACAGAAACTGTCACAAAATATATGCATTTGCCACTGATCTCAATGGAAGTCTCTTCAATGACAAACACTGAATCAAACCTCATCTTTGACACAGATATTTCTGGACACACAAGAGAGCTACATTTAATTCCTACATTGAACCTTTTAACACATTAGCCCAAGAATCACCAATTACAGCAAATTTGAAATGTACACAAAATAAAGTCTATCTATAAACAAAGAAATATATTTTATTTTTAAATACCCTCCCCTGGTGAGCTGAAAAATTGTGAAAGCAATCTGGGAAAAACAGCCTGATAGTATTTTTTTCATTGATCACTAATCACCATAGCATTACAATGAGTCAGCAGCATGAAAAAATTACCAGTAATATGAGTTTTTAAATATTCCTTATCTATCGGGTGTATACTCCCCAAAGAAGCAACTGTTTGGCTTCTTCTGTTCAACATGATACACAGGCATTTGCATTTTTCACTTAGATCAGCAGCTTAAAAGACACTGAACCCTTTACATGCTTATCAACTAAAAGACAGCAGTCATCTTTGAACATGACAGAAGAAATAAAATGCTGCATCACTGTAATCACTGAAATGCCTGTAGAGATCTCCTCATTTACATCCTCTACAGATGCAGGAGTGCTTCTGCACACTGTTGTGGTGTGCTATGGCCAGATTTCAGTTTTTCCTCATGGCCAGGCACTGCTGCCCCCTCCCCAGCCTCGGTATCTGGTTTCCCCCCCTGGAGGGCTCTGTATTGCACAATCCTATACAAAGCCCACAAAATTCAAACCCCGCACTCCTAACTCACAGGATGTTTGTACCCTCCCCCCGTCCCCTCATATTGGTATATATGTAACTGTAACACGCCGTGTCAGCGCTTCCCTGGCACGATCCTGGTGCCCCAATAAACTATCTGGGAAGCCCCTCCGTTTGTCTCTCCTTCCTCAGTGCGCCTGTAACATCAGTGGGTTAGGTGAACCCACACAGGACCTTCGCCAGCCCTCCCACACCTCCGAAGCAGCCGGCAGCCCCTGGAACTGCGGGCAGTCGCCCGGTGCCCCCACCTGAGGCACTGCGGCAGCACACCACCTCTCATAGAAGCTCAGCAACTTACTGCCCCATAAGAAATTCTGTGTTCTCTGATATTCTTTGGAGCTCTGTTTACAAAAAACTTTCCAGAAGCAAATTTATCACAGTTTCTAGATTTCTCAGGCAAAATTTTCTTGAGTGGAATGTAATCATTTTAGAGAAAGAGTGTTGCTTGGGCTTTGTTGTCACTAGTTTTCCTCAGAGGGGAATCGGTTAAGCAAAAATTAAACAGTTAGCATGCTAAATTCAGAAAATTGGAAAAAGGGACTAAGGGTCTGTATCCTAGTGCCTTGAAAAAATAAGACAAAAGACATAAAACTTTGAAAGTTACTGGAAGCCCTAAATAATTAATGTATTTATCTTAGGCAACACTGGAAAAATGAGAGAATAATACAAATTTCATAAAAGACAAGACCATGGCATAAAGAAATTGAGTAATTTGACAAATATCTTAAAGGACCCGTAAGGCACTTGACTAATGCAAATCACAATTTCTTCCTTTATACTTTCACTTTTCTAATGATGTTTACTTATAAAAGCATTGAGCCTCTAAATTACATAATTTTAGATTGCTCAGAGTGTCTTATTTATTTAAAGATCAGCATTTCTGTATTACCAAGAAATATTTTATTTCTTTAGAAGTTTGTCGATGTATACAAGACTCACAGTATTTTAAGAACACAGATGGTGAAAGCTCAAAACTTCATCACATCAGCAATTTCCTCTGTACTTTGCTGAATCATCAGCTGCTCAATCGTGTTGGTTCTGATATTACTTTAGATAATAATGAAATAAACACTAAATTAATGAAGAAGCCAGGAGACAGGGGAAATATGAGTCTTCTACACGGTATCCTTTATTTTGACCTTTTCCCAATACCAGGGAAAAAAAAAAAGTTTTTTATTCTAGTGTGGACAGGTCAGAAAATCAACCAATTACTTGACCAAAACAAGTTACAGTTTTACTAAATATCTGAGAACTACTGAAGCCACACAGAAAAAAATATATAGCTAAATTTATCTTTTCTATAAAGCAAATTCCAGTGTGTTTGTTACTAAGTCATTTCTGAAACAAGAAAGGGTCCATATATTAGCCTTTCAATTACCCCAAGGAATTGCCCTAGAAATCTCTACATTTTGCAACATTTCAGTATTGCACCTATGCAATTAGATACAACAACCAAAATCTTTCAGGTTTAACTTCAGCATACATGAATCCTCATGATACTTAAATGTCTAGATGATCAAGATGATACTTTGAATCTACACATACATACTCAGTAGCATATGCATTAACTACTTCAAATACATTTTGATTGTCCAGTACAAAGTGCTATTTACAAGTGACAGATTACTCTGAAAGATTTATTTTCTTTCACAGGAAAATAAAATTATATTAAGACAAACTGCTGACAGTTGTTTTTAAGATCTAAAAATCACATCTTCCTCTAGTTAATCCATTATTTAAAACATCATCAAGCTCTTAGCCAAAAAAATGACAGTATCAAGAGAGTTCTCTAATGTCAGCAAAATACCATAGCTGGTATTCAGAAATTAATTGTTTCCATGAGCTTGTTAAAGCGCAACATTTGTTGCCATCATATTGCAAATAGTTCAATACTAACACATGAAAACCTAAGTCCCACTGCTAAGTTTAATAACCTAAATTTATTTTTTTCTCAACTCCATTTTCTTTGTAGGAAGAAGCAGACAGAAAACATACGCCTTTTAAGTTTAGTTTAAAAATTGACATTTTTAAGAGAAATATTTTAAAACCTTGAAAAAGTTTTAATAAATCAACTTTTGCCTTTAGTGTTAGAATAACGTACCAGTTTAATGACAAATGAAAAATAGAACCCACATGTTCTTTAAACTCAAAATAGATTCCTCTTTTCCCTTTTTGCAGCAAAGCCATTTATTTAAGCCCTTCTTCCTTAAGAAATATTCCTTAAGAAACCTTCAGAACACAGCACTACTGTGAATTTCAAAGTCTAGGTAGCATGTCAGTAAATGCACCATAAGTGCCAGATGTTATAATATAGTATAGATTAGCACTTAGTGGTATTGTTTGACCACATGACAAAAGAGTGATTTTACAGTTTTGTCATGTGCAGACCAAGGAACTCATTAAAACTGGCAATTAGCTGGATGGAGAAATCAGAATGCACATGTCCAGCACGAGCATTATACAGTAACCAAGTGGTATTAAATTACCACTTACTCTTTTTCTCATCTGGAAACTTTGATTAGCATTCTCTGTAAACAATTGCAAGTCTTAAGCTATAAGACACAAAGTAAAGCACAGTTCCAACTTACAGCACACTTCACTGCTGATCCAAGTAATGTGACTAGAGTTTAAACAGAATGTTGCTCAGGCAAGTGAATAAATACCTCACATATGAATCAAATGGAAAAAAGGAATGAATTGTGTAATTTAAACTTACATCATGGTAAGCCTTCATTATGCTGGCAGCTTCTTCAGTAGGCTGAATGAACAATTCCCCTCACACCTCATTATTTTAAAAAATAATAAAGATTATTTTTTATGTTTAACGTGGTTATTTTAGATTGCTTCAGATTAAGACCCTCCAGTACTTTATTAATTTAACTTCAGACTGCTTTTCTTATATGTTATTCTTCATATTCTCTCATCAACAAGATTAAAATCAGTTTGAACTAATTCCCCCTAATGACCTTTATAATTTTATGAATCAAAATCTTTCCTATTTTAAATTAAATAGATTGACAAAAGAACTATGTAACACCAGCTCACAAGCTACAGGGTTGATTAATGGCAAAACCATTTGCAGAATAATCACACAGTAGTAGAAAAGTAGGGGAGCAAGAATAGTGTCAAGATTGCACCGGAAATTTATTCTGTACTAATATTTACAAAAAGCAGAGAATACCCAACTTCCCTGCAAATTTAGCACTGTAGTAAGATTCATTATGCAATAAGTAAAATCACACCACTTCCAGAACTACACAGATGGGTAGTTCTCAGTCCAGTCATGGGCAGAAGAATAGGACATGAATCAAGCATATGACAACATTCTAGCACTGCCAATGGAATCTCCTGCTTTTTCTCAGATGTCACTGATCCATCCTGCATTTCCTACCACTAAGGCCCCATTTTTTCCAATCTTCTCAAAGTAATGATGACGTATGCTATAGTTCAAAGTACTTCTTTTCATTTGGCTCCTCATTTTAACCAGTTTGTACTTCAAATACAAAGGACAGAAATTATTATAATACATCTCTGGAAATGGGTACCTGGAAGAAGAGAGCAAGAGGAGCAGTAGCAAGTGTTGCAACAGTCATTCCTCCTGCTCTTTGTGTCTGGGAGAGACAAAAATAACTTCTGTAAACGTATGCTTCTTTTTCTTTGTTCTTCCCTTTGTGTCTAGAACAATCAAATTGAATAACAGCAAAGCTTTTCTTCATTTCAGCACAGAAAACACAATATGCTCAGATGCCAGTAATGAACAGGTACAAGGATCTCCAGAGGTATTAAAGGGCTGATATTAAAGGTAAATTAGATGAGCATCTTCCATGAGATGAAGCCACACAATATCACAGCATCACTAATCACTTGTTGTATCCAGCATACCAACACCAAAAATCTAAATGTAATTTAGCTGGAGCAAAATTTCAAGCAAAATGGAATGAGATGCATGTATTTAATTATTGCATGATTATATAGTGGTTTAGCATGGAAAAAAACACACACAGACGTGTTTCTCATTCTAGGACATTTTTTGTGACATTACAGAACAGCATTTTTTTTGTTTCCTATATCCACACGCAAAAATAAAATGTCCACCAAGCCCAGGCAAATTCTGTCCTATTCTATCATACTATTAAGTGAAATATCATAAACTTCCGGACAGTGCAAATTACATAGATAGAACAAACAAGCAAATTGCAAGGTTTTCAGATTAGTTCGAACTCCGTATGATAAAAATAGTAGTAGAGGACTCATTAATATATACCCAGAATTTCAAACATTTCAATACAGTAAAGATCTTAATATGTCTCAGAGCTGCCAAAAATTGTGTGATGGGAAGATATAATATGGATAACAAGAAAATAACTGTTTTCTATCATAATGAGTCAATAAGGTAATCAGATATTCAGGATTTCATGCATTAATTCAGCCCACCAGATTGCAGGGAGCAGAGTCAAACAGGCTGAAAGAATTTCAAGAGACATGGGGGATTCTAGAAGTACTCCATACTAGCTTGACAGAAGTTATTCTGGAATAGATTGAGTATATTTAGAAGAAACCCATTGATTGTACTGAACACTGTTGTGTGGCAGACAAAAAATGAAAGCAATCCTTAAATACTGACACAAAACAAAGATGAGAGGGATGGGAAATGGTTTCTCCAGTTCCACTTTAGTAATATCAGAGAAGGTAGCAGCATAATGAAAACTAAGTCTAATACCAGGTATAACTCTAAGACCTTTGGAAAATATCTCAGTGAGTATACATATCTTATAGAAAAACAAAGCCTTAGTATAAAAAAAATTCTAACAATATTTACATTTGGAAATCTCTGCAGTCTATGCTTTTATTACAGGCATTTGAGGTTGCCTTCACTGTGAACAGAAAAATACTTACAAGAAGCTAAATACGATGCATTGTGCTATTATTAAAGGCATATCCTTAGACAATAATTCAGTAAAAAGCAGACTAAATCTTGGTATGACAAATTTCAACATTACCTTTAAAATTACAAAATTATTATAGAAATACTTAAAACTACATTCTCATGGGTTAAAGGTTAATAAAGCACAAATAGTAAGAATCTACAGCATAGTTTAAAAGAGCAGCTGGCTCAACTGAGTGATAATGGCAGCATAAATAGCTATGGACATTTAAAGAAAGGCAATACTGTAGGGAAGCAGTAATTATTTCTATGGAAGAATGATTCATAGATGATTACCATCATGGAACTTCATCCCAACTTCCATTAGAATTCAATCAGCACCACTTCCAAGGAAAAAAATAAACGCACATATTGGAGCCATAAAATAGCTTCTAACTATAGACTACGTACCACTACCCATTTATTAGCGTAAGTGTCTTTAAACCTGAAGTTTGTAATATATAATGTGAGAAAAAGGGAAAAGGTCTGATGAAGAACTGATGGACAGTATCATCAGCACTATAATCTACTTAACAGGAACTACACACAAATGCCTTTTCTCCATCTATGGTTTTCTCTAATCAGATCCTTTCTCAAGTATCCCTTGTCAATACATATGCAAAAAGACTGAGAACTATTTTTATATTGGGAAGGAGAAAGGAGAAAACAGAACTATATATACACAAACACCTTGGCACTGAGATACTTCCCCGAAAACGTAAGATGCATAGGAACCAAAAACAAAGCTTTCATTCAAAGCTTTCTTAAAACATAGAAGAGCAAAGATATGAATAATTAGTTTCTAAAATGGTTATGTATATATTCTCATAACTTTAAAATGTCTGCTTCCAAGTATGGCTCCAGTGTTCTGCTTCTGGAAGCCAAGCAACAGTCCACAGCACACTCTAGCAACCTGAAACTACAAGACCAAAAGACACGAGCTTCTTATGGAAACAGTGACAAAGTTAACTGTCATGCAAGCAGTACAACTTTAATCACATTTTATAGGTACAAGATCCATTCAATAAGAAATCCAAGGAGCAACATGTAAAATGGCAAAAGATCAAGAACAGATAGCCAAGAAACATAAATCTGATCCCAGGATACCTGTGCTACAATTGTACAGTTCAACGCCTGGTGAGTGCAGTTAATGCATAAAAAACCCACATCAGGCTTGCTGATCTTGATTTTCCTTTTATTCACATTCCAAATAGATGAAGTAAACTTAAAGGAATGGAACAAGCTGGTAGACCCATAGGTCTGCTAGGACATGCTGCCTATTAAGCACAGGACATAAAACCTTGACTACTGAAAATTATTCACTGATGATATCTGACAAAAATGCCACTTGTGCATTAAGGATAATGCTCTAATACGTGCTGGAAAAAAAGGCTCCCATCAAAGAGCCTCGATGGAAAACAGGTCCAGAGTTTGCCCTGATCTGTATTACCCCCTGGTTCCCCCTGTGGAACTCTTGCTTTTCTTTTGCTCAGATTTGCACTTTCCAAGGAGCAGCAGATGTGTCTGCAGCCTCGCAATCATTTATGCTGACCTCCATGAGGGAAGCAAAGCAACACCAAGTGCCCAGAACTACATAAACCCCTTCCCTTGATGGCAGCACAGTGTCCCAAAGAAGTAACATCAGAATTACTGTTCTCAGCATGTCTTAGCACTAAGGTAGCAACCATTCAGAGACAGTTGACTAATTAGGTATCACTATGCGTAGCAAATACTCGCCTTCTAAATAATACAGAAGTATAAAAATGGGCATTTGCAAATTTTCACTTGCAAAATTAAAATGGCAGATTGATACTAATCAGTTCAACATTTAAATAACATTCTTGGCTCAATTCAGGGTGAAAAAACTACAGTAACTTGCACAATCCTTTAATAGTACTTAATCCTGAGCTAGATTTCCTACTTCCAGTAACACGTGCACATTTTTCAATATAAAAACCACTATAACTACAGAATTTTACCCTGAATGTGACCAGTGAAGCACTGGGAAGTGTGCCATTGGCTCTTTAATCAATACCACACCACCCAGCAGTTCATACAAAGAAAGGTCCACACAGCCTAATCTATTCAATGTGTCCAAGCAAATCTGTTAACTATAATGAAGGAAGTAAAACGTTTGTTTGAGAACTTCATTTCTGAAAGGGAGAAAAAGTGCT
This sequence comes from Pomatostomus ruficeps, assembly GCA_013400735.1. Classification (NCBI taxonomy): domain Eukaryota; kingdom Metazoa; phylum Chordata; class Aves; order Passeriformes; family Timaliidae; genus Pomatostomus; species Pomatostomus ruficeps. The sequence continues at coordinate 56,237 of VYZT01025141.1, forward strand.
TTTAAACAGTTTTGCAGCTTATAAAGAAACCAATTTTATAGGTATTTCATATATAATTCATGTTTCAGTTTTTTAAGCAGCACCCTTCACAGCAGCTTAGTCTTTCAATAATAACACAGCTAATGAAACAAGTAGAGGAAAAGTGTTACCTGTCTGGATTAGGAACTGACATTCTTTGCTGTGGCTGCACTAAATGCAGATGTCTGCATGCACATGCAACAGCTGGGGAGTCAGCAGAAAAGTCAAGGCAGAGGTTGTTTAATCAGCAGGGTATGTTGAGAAACACATTAATTTCATGTGTTCGTGTTTACAACTGAAGGTGTAATGGGGAAAAATTACTCCTGATCCCAGTCCTCTCATATATGAATAAAACATGCAGATGTAGGGTGCTGATGTTAGAATCAGATGTTAGAAGCACAGGGAATGCATTCTCTCCCTCAAAAAAAAAAAAAAATCAACTCTATGGACAGCTAGCTCCTGTCTCTTTGAATTATAACTGCTGTACCACTTATACTCCAGTGAATAAAACAAGAGTTTTGGTCAAAAATCAGTGAAGACTGTCAAAGTAAACCAGAGAGCTAACAAATTTCTCAGTGACCGCAATGACATTGTGCTTGGAAAATGTCTACGTAGACAAGACGCTCAGTAACCTAAGGACAGCCTTCACTGTTACACCTATGAATATATAGCTCAAAGCAGCAAAGGCAGCACATACTCTTTAAACAAGCTTGTGTCACTTTTCTGACGTAACAACAAAACTTAAGTTGACTTATACAGCTAAATACTGGGAGTTGATATTGGGTTTACTCTCAGTCCTCCAGGGAAAAAGCACACATTTGCTTTTGCTTCATGTCTCATCCAGAAGCAATACACTGGAGCTCTGTGCATGTACAACCTGTACAATCCATTGTATTTTTCTGGTGAAAGACCTTACAAAGACTACAGATCAGCATGCATTTTAATGTATAGAAATGTATATAAAACACACACACACAGATTCTTTGCTTTTATCCTAGTAAAAATACATCAGATATGTTTTTTAAACAGGCCAACTACTTATGTCCTTTATGTCAGCAGCAGATGTCATCTGTCAGCTACAAAATTAAGAGTTCAATTTGCCTCATTTAACTTTATTCTAGGAAAACTAGGGTTTCCCTAACTTTTTTTTTTTTTAAAAAAAAGACCAAACTTTTAAACCATGATATTTCCAAAGGCCAATTTATCTCCTGAAAAAAAACAGACTGCCGAAGTAATTGTGATGAATGACCCCCAGGAAATATCCTTTCTCTAGAATAGCTGTGTGAGCTCCTGTAACTAAGTCAAACTTCATTCTTCTTTCTTAGACATCTGAAGATTGACAAAAGAAAAATCTAGCCCCTGTCTGCACATTGACCCATTCCAGGAACTGCACCAAAAAAAGTTTCAATTACTGCTGGGATCCATTCAAAGCCCATGGTAGTCTGCTCCAGGCAGGTGCAACCTCATCTCTTCATGCAGATGACAAATGCTAGCCTATTTCAACACTGAGCAGAATCTCAAAATCTTAAAAATGCAAAGAAAATATCAGTAAAATTAGACAGCAATTTTTATTTATGCTCACTATGTTTATTCTTTATGTTTCCCTCAGAGTTATATATTCATAAACACGCTCTAGGAGCAATGCAAAGTCAAAACAGATGCTTAACTTGACTAGAAGAGGCCTCTGGTGGCAGTTGTGAAGTACAACTTCTCATAGTTCTAAGAAATATGCATTTTGATGACATAAGTTTCTCTATAGAAAAAGCTACAGAAAACAGACTAAGGAGTTAGATTTGCAGTGAAAATTTTGAAATACTACTGCTCATCTCCAAAGTACTAACAATTTCAGCCCATCCCTCTTCATGCCTACAACCACAGCTGTCAAATTAAAGTGGCATATATTTCCAGCTAAGTAAGACTAAAATTACAGCCTTTACTGATCACAAAGGACACCACCCCCAGCAGTAAAACTGAGGAACACGTTTTTACAGCAAAACCCAAAGTCCGGGTCTCCAACACCACAAAGACTACCATCAGCCAAGGGCCATGCATCCCAGCACCAGCAGAAGAGCAGTAAGAACCATCATCTGCATCCAACAGGACAAAAACAATGGATGCATTTCAAACATACATGTGAGATAAGAAAAAACAAAAAGTTGGCCTGATGTTTATAAGTGCTGACACAAGTAATAGCCTGAGGCAAAGGGCAGCCTGTAACAGCTGATAATTTGCTTATTGGTTGGACTGGAGTAAAAGCAATTCCAGTGTCATTTAAGAGCCCACAGAGAGAACACAAGCAGACCAATGGACAGCTGAGGACTTTCTCTGGAATGGCCAACTTTTCTATTGCTCTTTTGGACCTTGACACTGGCATCTCAGAAAGGGAGTAACAAGTCCCATCACCCAAACTGATGCTGTAGGCCACTGCCAACTGCAACAGCTGCCACAAGTAGTTCCTCTCAGGATGAGGCTACAGCAAGCAGCCAGAACTGTAGTTTCCATCCTTCTGTTTACATTGGTAGTTATCTTAAAAGCTGTCCAAGATGCAAAATAAATTTAAAAAGTTTCAGTGTTACATAATGCAACCAACTAATGCACAAATGCAAACCACTAATTGTTTTCAGCTGAGCAAAACAAACAAGATCTACAGAAGAGAATTTAGCATTTCTCCCATCAGAGTGGCCAGCATACAGCCAAACTAACATAACAGCAATGCTAACTAAAAACATTTACTATTTGGTATTTATTATAATAAACAGCTGAACTGCCTAGCCAACAGGCACTATACTTTTTTTGAAATTACTCTCTTAATTCTTAATAGTAAACTTATTAACGGATTTAAAACAACAGGTCCATCTGTTCCACCTTTTAGAGAGATGGAGAACCTCTCTTACAAGGAAACACTAAGAATTGGGGTTGTTCAGCCCGGAAAAGAGAAGGTTTTGGGGTGACCTAACTGCAGCCTTCCTGTACCTGAAGACAGCCTACAGTAAAGATGGAGAGAGACTTTTTAC
>VYZT01025150.1:0-14064 GCA_013400735.1 Pomatostomus ruficeps
GCTGCCGCCGCCGCTGCCTGCGAGCTGAGCTGCGTGCGGCTCCCGGGTTATTTTTGGGATTACAGAGACTCAGGGAAGGATGGGGATGGAGGCAGACATGGCACACGCCGCCTAAAATGTGGCCTGGAGTGGGATCTGGAGTCTGCAGCGCGAACCTCAGCCAGGCTTTTTTTGGGGGGATTTTTTTTTTTTTATTTCCCTTGAATTTTTTCCTTTTATTTTTCTTTTCTTTTTTTTTTTTTCCTTTTTTCCCCTTTTTTCTTTTTTTTTTTTCCTTTTTTTCTTTTCTTTTNTTTTCTTTTTTTCCCTTTTTTCTTTTCTTTTCTTTTTTCCCCTTTTTTCTTTTTCCTTTTCTTTTTTTCCCTTTTTTCTTTTCTTTTTTCCCCTTTTTTCTTTTCTTTTCTTTTTTCTTTTCCCTTTTTTCTTTCCTTTGATTTTTTCCTTTTTTTCTTTCTCCTTTTTTTTCTTTCCCTTGATTTTTCCTTTTTTTTCCTTTCCCTTGATTTTTTTCCTCTTTTTTTCCCTTTTCCTTGATTTTTTCCCTTTCTTTTCCTTTTTTCCCTTTCCCTTGATTTTTTTCCCTTTTTTTCTTTCCCTTGATTTTTTCCCTTTCTTTCTCCTTTTTTTTCTTGCCCTTGATTTTTTTTCCTTTTCCCTTTTTTTCTTTTCTTTTTTTTTTAATTTATTTTTCTGGAGAATGCTCAATGCTGCTGGACAGACTCAGCAGGGATGTGATGCATCCAAGATTTTCAGCCCCGGGACCGGGGCTGATCCGGGCACACCTGGGGCATTTCCCTGGGTGCCAGGCGGACAAACAGCGATGCTGCAAATGTGCAATTGGAATCGTGGAATCATTTGGGCTGGAAAAACCCTCTGAGATCACCGCGTCCAGCCATGCCCAGCACTGCCAAGGCCACCAGTGCCCCATGTCCCCAAGTGCCACATCCACAGGGATTTTAAACCCCCCAGGGATGGGCACTGCCCCACTGGGGCTGGAAAACCCTTTCCGTGGAGAATTTTTCCCAAATATCCAACCCGAGCCTCCCCTGGTGCAGCCTGAGAGGGTCAGGTTTCCCTCGCAGCACCGCTGAGGTCGCGCTGCAGGACGGGGACGTGTCCCCTGTGTCCCCCCAGCTCCCCCGGGGGCACTGGGAGAAGCCGAGACTTTGATCCCGGCTGGATTTTGGCACAATTTCCTCTGCTTTCCGACCTCCCCACTCTTGTTTTCGCACCGAGCTCATTTTCCAGCTCACGCAGATTATTTTTCCTCCTCGGGTTTCTTCTCTGCCGCTGCCTCCGGGTTGTCACGACCCTAAATCGCGACATCGCCGTCGCCCCCGCCAGCTCCCAGCTCCCGGGCTGCAGCTCCCCTGCTCTCACCCCGATTTCCCACCCTCCCCAGCATTCCCTCGCCCCGAGCAGGGAGTGCCCCGAGCTGATATTCGGGAATGACGGCGAAAAGCGACCTGGTGGCGCTGGGAGGAGGCGCCGCAGCTCCGGGAGTTGAATTCCCGGTCCCAGGCGCGCGGGACGGATCAGCCGGGACACAGGACACGGCCGGAGCCTCCCCGGCCCGGGGATCCACGCGGCTTTTATCCGGGAGAAGTTAAAAAGGAAATTAAAATTATTTTAAAAGGAAATAAAAATTATTTTATGTGCAACAGGGCATCCCTGGAATGAGGTGGGCTTTAAGGACCCTGCCAGCCCAAACCAGTCTGGGATTCTGGGGTTCTGGGATCTTGGATTCTGGGACTCTGGGATTCTGGGGTTCTGGGATTTTGGAATTCTGGGATTCTGGGACTCTGTGATTCTGAGATTCTAGGATTCTGGGATTTTGGGATTCTGGGACTGTGATTCTGTGATTCTGAGATTCTGGGACTCTGGGATTCTGGGATTCTGTGATGCTGGGATTCTGGGACTCTGGGATTTTGGGATCTTAGGGTTCTGGGATTCTGGGATTCTGAGATTCTGGGACTCTGGGATTTTGAGATTTTGGGATTCTGGGATTTGGAGATTCTGAGATTCTGGAATTCTGGGACTCTGGGATTCTGGGACTTTGGGATCTTGAGGTTCTGGGATTCTGGGATTCTGAGATTCTGTGATTCTGGGACTCTGTGATTTTGGGATTCTGGGACTCTGGGACTCTGGGATTCTGGAATAGGGATTGGAGGACGGCAGCAGCAAATGGCTGCACCCAAACTGGCTTTTTAACCAATATTTTGGATTATATCAGCTAAAGGACCCAAACAGCTGCACTGTGTCCAAACCCAAAACCTGAGGGGTTTTTCCGTTCTCAAGCAGGGATGTCCTGATTCCTCTTTTCCCTTCTCTAGGTGGAAATTTCCCTGACACCTCAGCCAGGTAGAACTCACACAGGACTCTGCCAGCACAGGGATCAGCAGGAGAAAAATCTTTATTTACATCTGGAGAGCAGTGACACGGCTGCGGCGATTCCCCGGCGGGAAACTCCGGGAAAAAACTCCAGGAAAAAACTCCGGGAAGAGAACTCGGCACGACATTCCAGCTGGGAGAGCCTCCTCCCTGCACACAGTATCTCGGGTCAGTACAAAATCGCTGCGGCTTTACAAAAGGTTTGGGGTTCACAAAAGGTTTGGCGAGCACGGCAGGGGGACAGCGAGGGACAGGGCCCCATCCCCGCTGGGATTTGGTCTCGGAAAATGCGACAATTCCGGTAGAAAATTCCATCCCCGGGGCTGGATGCATGCACAGGCTGGGATTGTACATCTGATAAAGGGCTCAAAGCCTGGAAAAGGCAGCTGCAGACCCGTCCTGCCCTGGAAATCTCTCCCCGGGAGGAATTTTGCAGGAAAAAAGGACGAGACACGAGGACAGGGTGAGGCAAAGCAGGAGCAGCCCCTCTGCCCGGCACTCAGCTGCTTTTAGAGCCTAAAAAACCCCAAATCTCCTCCCCTCCTGCCCAAAGAAAGCAGCACTCAGGTCTGGGCTATTTCTGGGTTTGAGTCTAAAACCAGCCCAGACCTCCAGCCCAGGGTCACGGGAAAATCCCAAACCTTTCCCAAATCGGATTTCAGTGCTGGCTGGAAGATTTGGGCTTGGAAAGGCCTCCTGGGGCAGCGGTGGGACCTGAGCATCCCTGTGCTCCCGGCTGGAGAATTCCCACCTGGAGCACGGCGGGAGCGCTCCAGCTTCTCTCCCGGGGGGATGTGGGCACTGATCCTGCTCTGGCTCCATCTGGGAGAGCACCAGGATGGAGCAAATTTAGGGGATCCTCAGGCAGCACAAACTGGGATAAATTCACCCAGGGAGGTGCTGAAGTTCCGCACATGGAAAAATCCCAAAAAATCCCGAAAAAATCCCTAAAAGTCATTCCCGTTTCCCTGCTGTCGCCACCCTCTGAGCAAAAACCATCCCAGGGGCACCCAGCAGCACAAAGGTGGCCCAGGCTGCTGTGAGTGACCCCAGAGGTGCCAGGCAGTGCCAGGTCCCTGTGATCCCCCAGAAGGAGCATTCCCTGCGGATCCAGCAGCTCCAGCACAATTCCCAAAAGGCGACGCTGAAACTCAACTCTTTTTTTGTTTTGTTTTGTTTTTTTAAACCTTTACAAATACACACCTTGATTTTTTATGTTTCTTAAATATAGAGTTTATAAAATAAGGCAACTCGAGGAGAATGTCCCCATTCTGCATCCTACAAAAAGAGGGTGGCAGCACTTCCAGTTGAGAAAACCCGGCCCAAACACAATCCAAGTAAATCCTGGGAAAACCCCTGGGCGAGGCCCTGGAATTATCCCAAGGAAGGAAAAGTCTCTGGGATTTCACGGGCAGGGAGTCACTTTGCTGGGGAGCACGGCAGGAGCCAGGGGACCTCGGGGACAAAGGCAGCGCAGAGATGGAATGAGCGGATTCCTGCCCAAAAGTGAAGCGCACACGGAGATAAATCTTTGGGAGGAGCTCCCGGAACGTCGCCGTGTGTGGTGTGGAAAGCTATAAACCAGGAAAGCACAGAGAGGTGCGGCTCATCCCCAGCCCGGATCCTGCTCAGCCCCACAGAATTCCATCAAAACCTAAAAAATTCCGTACAAGCTGGACAGCAGCTTTGTAAAGCAGGGAATTCACCTCTCCCCACGGAAGGAATTTCACCTCCAAACTTTCCCCTCTTTCATGTGTATTAATGCTGGAAATGTGATCCTCACATCTCGGCAGCACACGCATTTCCCAGCTCGCTCCCAAAATCCCCGCTGGGCTAAGCGCCGCTTCCTAGAGCTTTATTTCTCTGAGAAATGCATTGAATAGAAAATAATTTATAGAAAAATAAACCCCTCAGCCCAGCGAGCCCTCAGCAGGAAACGGCCCCGTGGAGCACCGGGGTGGCACGGTGTGGGCTCAGCCAGGGATGGGGGCTGGAAAGGGATGGCAAGGACACCATGGCAAAGCTGTGTAAACCTGGAATGCTCACTGCCCTGGCCAGCTGGACCGCGGGCAGGAAAAATCCATAGCCCCAAAAATGGGAAAAAAACCTCCTTATTCCAGCAGATTTGACCTTATAGTCAAAGATCTGCTCCTGGCTGTAACTGGGATCCACCCAGCTCACCATCACACAGCCCTGGGAACCAAATCCAGGAGGGAAATAAATCCAGGAGGGAATCCAATCCCGGTCCTTGGCACGAGCTGCTCAGTGCTCCTCGTCCGAGAGCACGGGCGGGATCCTGCTGGACAGCAGTGAGTACACGTAGGGCCAGATCTTGTTGGTCTCCGTGCCAGAGAAAGAGTGAAGGATGCCCCTGCTCCTGGAAAAAAGGGGGAGAAGGAGTCAGGAGCGGCCCATCCCGAGGACGGCGTTACCCACAGGCAGCTTGGAGCACCCTGGAGCAGTGGAGGTGTCCCTGTCCATGGCAGGGGATGCAATGGAAAGGGTTTTGAGGTCCCTTCCAACCCAAACCATTCCGGGATTCTGGGATTCTCCCGCTTCCCCTGCAAGGACAATTTCGGATCATCCTGGGCCATAAAAATATTTCTGAGCTTCTGCTTCCTTTGGACAGTGGATTTGCCACCCCACAGCAACCCAGCATTCCCAAACTGGCCAGGGAACAACAGCCCCACAGTTCCAGGGGACAACAACCCCACAACACCAGGGGACAACAGCCCCACAGTTCCAGGGGACAACAGCCCCACAGTTCCAGGGGACAACAGCCCCACAAGCCCCGAAACTCCCCCGTGCTCCCAGCACATCCACCCCAGCCAGCGCCGGGGTCTCTCCCTTCTCCTGCCTCTTCCCAATCTCCCTGTGTTTCACCCCAACCCCTCGGGGCCCGGGATGGGTTTTTCCTGGCGTGTCCCACCCTGGATCCGTGCCAAAACACCCCTCTGATTTATGGAGCCCAGAAAGACAAACGGGAGCTGGGAATTCCTTTAGATCAGCCTCCTCCCTCCATGGGAAGACCCCTCCAGGGCCAGGGCTTGGCCCTAAAAAGTTTCCAGGGGTTTTTTGGGATGTGGGCACAGGACAAGGAGTCCCACTGAGGTTTCTCCTGGTGGTCCCACTCACTTGTAGAGCTCAATCACGGGCTTGGCAGCGTCCTTGTACTTCCTGAGCCGCGCAGCCACCGCCTCGGGCCTGTCCTCCTCCCGCTGCACCAGCGGCTCTCCCGTCACGTCATCCACGCCCTGTGGGGACACAAAACCATGGCAGGGACATCACTGAGCCCGTCATCCACCCTGCAGCTGCCCGGTGCCCTGTCCTGTCTGCACAAATCCCAAATTCCCGATGAATTTTAGCACAACTCCTCACGGTGCTCAGCGGGGTCATTTCCCCAATGCGTCTTTGGGATCCCAGCTCCTGAATCCCAAATCTCTCCCGGATTTCCCGCTGGGGACGGCTCCCAGGGGCTCTCACCTGGGTGTGGGGCGGGTTGAAGTCCATGTTGTAGACGCGGCCGCTGGCCGGGTGCACCCAGCGGGCGCTCAGGCGATCCTTCAGCGTCTCGAAGGGGATGTTCAGGCTGATCACCAGGTCCAGCTCGCAGATCCCATCCAGGGCCTTGGCCTGTCCCAGCGTCCTGGGGAAACCTGGGCAGGGCAGAAACCGGGATGAGAGGCTGGGAAGCAGCAGAGATGGAGCAGAACCCACCCATCAGGCAGCTCGGGAGCCGCGGGCCCAGCCCCGCTGCGGCACACGCGGTGTGAGAGGCAGGCGCTGCCATATGGCTCCGGGAAAAAATAGCTCCCACAGCAGCAGCAGCAGCTCCCGGAATGTCACACCCGGGGCTCAGGTTTGCCTGCGGAGATGGGGCTGGGGACAGGCAGGGGGGCGCAGGCAATGACAGAGCGGGGAAAAATGCTGGAATGACATGGGAAAACAGGAAGGGAGCTGGGCCCAGACTGGTTTATGTGCAGGGAACTAAGGGTACTGCAGAAAAATGGTTCTGTCCTCCCTGGGAAAGCTGGTGAGCAGCTGGAGTGGAGAATCCCAAAATCCCAGAATGTTTGGGTTGGAATGGACCTTAAAGGCCTGAAAGGAGCCCAGAAGAAAGGTAGAGAGAGAACTTTTACAATGACCTAGAAAGACAGGATGAGGGGGAATGGCTTGAGAGAGAACTTTTACAATGGCCCAGGATGAGGGGGAATGGTTTCCCAGGGCTGGATGGGATTTTGGGAAGGAATTCCTGGCTGGGAGGGTGAGGAGGGGCTGGGCTGGAATTCCCAGAGAAGCTGTGGGTGCCCCTGGATCCCTGTAATGTCCAAGGCCAGGCTGGAGCACCCTGGGACAGTGGAAGGTGTCCCTGCCACGGCAAGGGTGACACTGGATGGGATTTAGGATTCCTTCCATCCCAAACCCCCTTTTCTCTCCTGTGGGCCATCAGGAGCAAAGGAATATTCCCAAAAAGGGCTGGGATACCCCCCTCTGGCCTCACCGTCGAGCAGCCAGTGCTGCTCCCGCCGCTTCTCCAGCTCGGCCATCATCACGCGCGTGATGACGTGGTCGGGCACCAGGAGCCCTCTCTCCAGGTACTGCTTGGCCAGCACTCCGGCTTCTGCTCCAGACAAGGAACAAAAAAAACAAAAGCAACAGATGAACAAAAAAAACCCAACGGAAAATCGTGACATTTCCACTTCAAAAACATCACTCCCCCTCAAATTCTGCCCAGCAGCACAAAAGGAGATTTTCATCAGCGTCGCTCTGTCGTGATGGAAAGGTCACATTTTGGGGCTGGGGGAATGGGAATTCCTGAGAGAGCTGAGAGCAGGAATGGGCTGGGCCTCAGCTGAGCCCTCAGCTGATGGAGAGAGGAGCCCTGGATGTGCTCCTTTGGTTCACAGCTCTTTGGTTCCAGAGCTCTTTGGTTTGGGAGCTCTTTGGGTCAGGAGCTCTTTGGTTCCACAGCTCTTTGGTTCTGGAGCTCTTTGGTCCAGGAGCTCTTTGGTTTGGGAACTCTCTGGTTCAGGAGTTTTTTGATTCTGGAGCTCTTTGGTTTGGGAACTCTTTGGTTCAAGAGCTTTTTGGTTCAGGAGTTTTTTGGTTCAGGAGCTCTTTGGTTCTGGAGTTTTTTGTTCAGGAGTTTTTTGGTTCAGGAGCTCTTTGGTTTGGGAACCCTTTGGTTCAGAGCTCTTTGGTTCAGGAGCTCTCTGGTTCTGGAGCTTTTTGTTTCCAGAGCTCTTTGGTTCTGGAGATGACCCTGATGCTGTCACAGGTGCCACCAGCAGAGGCACAAACTGTCCCAAACACCCCGAACCTCCTTCCCATCCCAGGGCTGAAAGATTTCAGAGTCTCCACTTAAGATAAGCTCAGATAAGAAAATTATTCCCAAGATCACGTCCTTGAGAGCGTAATTGTGGTAATTGCAAAGTAAATGCTCCAAGAAAGCTGGAGAGGGACTGGGGACAAGGGCTGGAGGGACAGGACCCAGGGAATGGCTTCCCAGGGATGGATGGGATATTGGGATGGAATTGTTCCCTGGGAGGGTGGGGAGGCCCTGGCACAGGGTTCCCCTCAGAAACACAAAGAAACAGTTCGGAAAATGCAAATATTCCTCATCCCTGATTGTGACAAGTCCTGCTCCTGCCCCAAGGAGAGCTCCAACGTTTTCCCTCTGGGATCAGAATCCCACGGACATTTCTGCTGTCCTCCCCCAGCAGCTGAAGGAGCATTTGTCACCAGAAAGGAACACTTCTGGGATCTATTTTTTGTGCCGTTTCTGGTGAGGACAGCACATTTCAGCCCTCTCCATGTGTGAGTCCCCTCTAAAAATAATCCCCGGGATGCTGCGCTCGGGGGCAGGCTCCGGTCCCCGGGGCTGCAGCGGGATGTCAGCACGTGCACCTGGCTGGGGGATGAATTCCTCAGCTGCAGGGGGTTTTTTTTTGCAAGATCCACAATTTTTGGAGAGAATTCATCCAATCTGAGGGGAAAACCAGCCTGGACACATCCCCTGGGAGCACAGGGATGGGGCCTGGCAGGGAAGCAGGAGACAGGTGGGGCTCCCATGCTCCGGGGTTTAATACAAAATCAAGGAAGCTGCTTGGAAAACCCACAGATTTTTCCCTTCTCCCGACACCAGGAGAGAGGTCCAGCCTCTTTCCTTCTTGGAGCGGGGCCAGGAGTGCAGAATGTTGGGATCCAGCATCCAAGCTGCCCGGGAGCGGGGCCGGCGCTGACTCAGAGCCCGCGGGGCTGAATCACCGCCGGCTCCGGGCTCGCATCGCACTCCCCCGGATCCCGGCAGGAATTCCAGCTGGCCCCGCTCGCAGCGAGCAGAAAACACCTTTTCTCAATGACAAATTCCTTGTCAGTGCCCAGACGTCAGCGCAGCGCTGCCGGCAGCGCTCCCGCCCGGGAAAGCGAAGGACACTTCGGGGGGATGGATGGATGGATGGATGGATGGATGGATGGATGGATGGATGGATGGATGGATGGATGGATGGAAAAAACTCCCTGGGGATTATGCAACGGGCGCGGAGCCCTGCGAGGGCAGCGGTGCCAGAAAAACGGGGGTTTTGTGTGTTTTTTGATATTTATTGACGTGCACAGAGCCAGAGGCTCCCGGGGAATGAGCTCACTGGCAGGACCTGGAAGAGACGGAGGGCACGGAGCCGGGAGCTGCTGGGCAAGGTCTGGGTGTCGCCTGAGGAGGAAAGGACATCCCAAGAGCTGCCACACAAGCTCTGGATGTCACCTGAGGAGAGATGGGACATCCCAGGGACCAGGAGCTGCTGGGAAAGGTGTGGCTGTCACCTGAGGAGGGACGGACATCCAGGAGCTGCCACACAAGCTCTGGATGTCACCTGAGGAGAGATGGGACATCCCAGGAGCCTGGAGCTGCCACATGAGGTGTGGCTGTCACCCCAAGGAGGGATGGACATCCCAGGGACCAGGAGCTGCCACATGAGGTGTGACTGTCACCCCGAAGAGGGATGGACATCCAGGAGCTGCCACGCGAGGTCTGGATGTCACCCCGAGGAGGGATGGACATCCAGGAGCTGCCACATGAAGTCTGGCTGTCACCCCAAGGAGGGATGGACATCTGAGTGACCAGGAGCTGCTGGGAAAGGTCTGGGTGCCACCTGAGGAGAGGTGACCATCCCAGGAGCTTGGAAAAGCCACACAAGATCTGTCTGTCACCCCGAGGAGGGATGGACATCCAGGAGCTGCCACACGAGGTCTGGATGTCACCCCGAGGAGGGATGGACGTCTGAGTGACCAGGAGCTGCCACACGAGGTCCGGCTGTCACCTGAGGCCATCCCAGGGAGCAGCTGTGGCTCAGCAGGGCTGCTGGAGCCCGGCCTGGAGCTGCGAGCCACCAACGCCCCGAGCCACAGCTGGGGCTGGGAACGGGCTGGGAACATTCTGGGAACACAGCAGTGCCCTGCAGCTTTCCCACGGCCCCAGGACAGATGGACAGCTGTCCCCTGCTCCGCCACGGACAATTCCTGCTGTTCCCTGTGCCCTCCGTGTGTGGGGGGGTCACAGCAGTGCAGGGACATGGAATGCAGCACCACGGGGACCCCACAGCCCCGGGCTGGCTGCTCCCAGACCGCCCCTCTCCAAAGCACCGGCAGCACCTCTCCAGCTCCTCTCCCCGAGCAGGAATGGGCCTGGATTTGCAGGAAAGACCCCCAGATCTCTCCAGACTCCCAGAAAGCACTGAAGAGCATCATCCCAACCTCCCCAATCTGGGGTTTCTTCCAGGCAGTTTTAACCCCAAATTTAACATCTGTTATCCCCTCTCCACACCCCCAGCCCCCAGGATATGCTGGAGAGCATCATCCCAACCTCCCCCATTTGAGAATCCTGAGAAGGGGATATAAAATATTAAATTTGGGGTTTCTTCCAGGCAGCTTTAACCCCAAATTTAACATTTGCTATCCCCTCTCCACACCCCCAGCCCCCAGGATGTGCTGGAGAGCATCACCCCAACCTCCCCAGTTTGTGGTTTCTTTCAGGCACTTTTAACCCCAAATTTAACATTCGCTATCCCCTCTCCAGGCCCCCAACCTCCAGGATGTGCTGGAGAGCATCACCCCAAACCTTCCCCATTTGAGAATCCTGAGAAGGGGATAAAAAATGTTAAATTTGGGGTTTCTTCCAGGCAGCTTTAACCCCAAATTTCACATTTGTTATCCTGTTCCCATCTCCCAGCCCTGTCTGCCCCAGGTAAAACCCCCTGGTGTGGCCCTCCCTGGCCTCATCCCAAAGGGGAGGAGGATTTGGAAGTCCCTGCTCCCCCCCAGAAGGAGCTGGGGCTCACCCCACAGCAGGAACCCCCATTGCTGTGCCTGGGTCAGGCGGGGCTGGGAGTAAATCCTGCACCCCCTCCAGGTAGCAAAGGCTTTTAGGGTGCTGAGCCCCAGCCCAGCCTCTCCACTCCCGGTTTAATCCCATTAATTCGATAACCGTGGGGGTTTAATCCTCCCTGCAACTCACGGGACTTCCAGCTTGTCCCCCACACGGCCCTGATCTGTCCCTCCTTATCAGGACAGCGCAGATCCAGCCCCGAGGGACAGACGGACATGTCCCAGCCCCGAGGGACGTGTCCCAGCCCCGAGGACACCCAGCAGCCACCAGGGCCGGGCAGGACAGGCTGGAGAGGAGAGGCTGTTCCCAAGGAGACGCTGTTCCCAAACAAAACCTGCACCACAATCCCAGATTTCTCCCTACCCAAAACACATTCCAAGATAATTTTTTCCCTATTATTTAGGCTACAGCAACTCAGTCTGGGGCTAAGGGAGAGAAAAAACCCTGGCAGTGATTAAGGCACCAAGGCACCACCACAGCTAAGCCACAACAGGTGTCACCTCAATTTTGGGACCTTTTTCCTTGGATGCTGAATCCAGGGGTCTCCTGCCACCCCGGCCTCAGCATCAGGACATCATTTTGGGGAGCTGGAGCCTAGTGTGGCCCCAAATTCAGGCTTGCTGGGTGTCACTGGGGTCTGGCTGCAGGGCTGGGACAGATCCCTGTGGTCACAACGCTGCTCCCACACACGGGGATGTGACAGGGACCCTATGGAAAAGCAGGGGGCTGGCTGGCTGCGTCCCTTTGGCCACCAACCAGGTCAGCGTGGCCAGCAAGAGCCATGGGAAAGGTGGGGAGAAGGAGCGTGGGGCTGGATCCCACATCCCACATCCCGCCGGGAATTTTGTTTGTGCAGCTTCGGTGGCTGCTCACAAAGGAAATCCTTCACCAGGAGGGGACCGGAGCCACTGCTGGCTCCCACGGAGCACCTGAAAGGGCGCAGCGGGACAGACACGGGACCCGCAGCCCCTCAGCCAAAGCCAAGGCGAGCAATTAAGTTGTTTTGGGAATGAACTGCGGAGTCCTGGGGCACTGCCAGCACCGGCGACAACCACCCGGGTTCCGGGGCAAACACTGGCCAGGGAAACGGCTCACCACCCTCCAGCACCCCAAAACCCCGTCTGCAGGTTCCCCGAGCTGTCACAAAGGCCTTTTCCTGCAGCAGGGCAGCCACTTGCTGAGAGACGCTGATCAGGAGACTCGTGGGTGGAGGCGGATGCACTTCGGGGTTGCTGGAGCGCAGCTCGAAACCTTTCAGCAGCAGCCGAGCGTTCAGCTGCTTCACCCGCCCCAAAACCGAGTCCCTGTGCCCTGGGGCAGCCCAGAGCAGCTCCAGAATGGGCCTGGAATGTGCTGGGAGCTCCTTCCTCCGGTGGCTGTGCCCCCGAGCCCGAACCCTCAGCCAAGGCAGGAAAATCCCTGGAGAACTGAGATATCAGCCTGAGATCCCTGTAAAAACACGGGATTCGGAGCTGCCTTTGGGACGAGGAGCCCCTAAAGACCCTGTTGGTCCAGCAGAGCCCCAGCAGCTCCAGCAGGAGCCTGGAATGTGCTGGGAGCTCCTTCCTGCGGTGGCAGGAGCCCCCTGAGCCCCAACCCTCAGCCTTCGTGCCCGGCAGGAAAATCCCTGGAGCNACAAACCACGGCCACTTCACACCCGGCAGGAAAATCCCTGGAGCACTGAGACATGAGGCCAAGATCCCTATAAAAACAGGGGATTCGGAGCTGCCTTTGGGACGAGAAGCCCCTAATGACCTTGTTGGTAGAGCAGAGCCCCAGCAGCTCCCCCGGAGCGCGGTGACGCAACCGAGAAATTTGGGAAGAGGAGCCGCTTCCACCTCGTTTCCCCCGGAGCTGGCACATGCAGCAGCGCAGTCATGTAACAGCTTGTCCAAAGCAAATAGCAAAAAAAAAAAAAAAATTAAAAAAAAAAATTCAAATAGCTGGAGTTCAGTGAGAGCCGTAAGCAGAGGCTGAGTCAAAGGTGGCACCCGAGTGTCACGCCAGACGAACCAAACCACGGCTGGTTTCCTTCTGAGTAATTTTCCCTGCTTTTCTCCCCTGTTGTTTCCTTCCACGACACCTTCAGCCAACTCTTCTCGCTACTCCAGTGTCCCCAGAGGAGCTCTACGGCAAGAGCACGAACTGAAATGTGAAATTGAGGCGAGCCGGTGATTCAGAGCTCGGTTGTGCAAGTTCCTGGGTGGGCACAGCCTCACCGGGCTGCCCCTCTCCGCGCTCTGCAGCTCCGCTTGTTTTCCTGTCCTGCAGCCAAAGCCCTCACCGGGATTTTCCAAATTTTTGAGCCTCCCTCCAAAGGAAACATTATTGTCCTTTTTATTTAGAAAAGGAAATCTGGGTATTTTTACACGAGTGACCAGCGCAGAGCTGTGTGCACCGCCCTTGCTGAACCACGCACCTCTCCAAAACTTTACCCTCCCTGTTCTTCCTCCCTGTTTACCCTTCTAGAATAGAAACCACTTCTAAATCCTCTCGGTTTGTTTTGCACCGACGCCGTTTCACCGTTCCCCTGCCCGCTGAGTCAGCTTCCCCCTCGGGTCGGTGTTTCACTTGTTACCAGCGCAGAAAAGGGAAAGAAACGCGCTGGGATTGCCCAATCCCGCCGAGCTGGGGCTCAGAGCCGCACCTGGAGCCCCTCGGCAGCCGGGGGACGCGGGGACAGCGCGGGGTTTGGGTTTGGCTGTCGGACGCGGGACAGGCAGCGCTGCCAGCCCCAAACCCGGCTCTCCAGGGGGTGACAGTGCGGGGGATGCCGACCCCATCTCCTGCAAGTCCCCGCTCCTGGCTCCGGTGACACGCAGCGATGTTCCCGGCAGCTTTTCCCAAATGCTCCTTCCCAATCCATCCCTCCCGCCGCGGGTGTCGCACGGACACGGCGCGTCCCGGCCATCTGTCACCCGTTCCCCGCCGGCCACCCGAGCACGACGGGGTTATGACAACAGCACAGCCCCGAGCCCAGCGCTGCGCGCCCCGGCGGGGGTTTTCTGCCTGGAAAAGGGGTAAAACCCACCCAGAACCCACCCATCCCGGGGGTAAAATCCACCCAGTCCCAGGGTAAAACCCCCGCGCACCCGCCGCACCCGAGCCCGCTTTTACCCGGCGGCTCCGTGAGCTCCGGCCGGAGGGAGCAGGCGATGAATGAGCCGTGCCAAATCCCCGGCACAAAAACAACCTGTGGTGTACGCGCGGTGGGGATGGATCCGCACCGTCCCCATCTCCATCCCACCCCATCCCCATCCGCATCCCTGCCCCGCCGGCGATGCTCGGGCAGG
>VYZT01025155.1:0-17443 GCA_013400735.1 Pomatostomus ruficeps
AAATCACCCCAGGACAGACACTTATGCTTTATTCTGACTAATTCCAATCCTGTGAGAAAATAACCACTATGAACTCCTAGGGACAATTGCTGTTCAAGCATACTCCCCAAGACATTTGATGTGAAACATTTCTGGTTATTCCTGACATCCACACACACTGCTGTAGTATTCAGCACCACCCACACAACCCCTGAAGGGCATTTGGAGAATGGGGTAGGGAGCTACAGCACTTCCTGTGTGTATCCCCTTGACTTTCGTAACATTTCAAACATCACGAAAAATGCTTCCTATAGCTGTTATCAATTCTCACATGAGTTTAGAAACTCATTTTTTGGAAAGATAATTTGCAGCCAGATCTTCTACTGGAGAACATCATTCTCCCTAGGACATGTTATGGGCAGAGAGTGAAAGAGCTTTTCTTTGGGGAGTGAGACAATGCCACAGGTGCTTTGCTCCTGGTAGCATGCCAAGAAGGCAAGAACAAGAACAAGAATGCTTCTCAGAGCCTGGGCTGCATAAGAAAGGATAGATAAAAACAAAGCAAGAGGGGAGATACTGAAACCCAGTGCTGGAAGGGAGGGTAAGGGCAGCTGTGTTCAGGGAACCTGGGGTTATAGCTGCAGAGCAGTGTTGTGGAAGTGGCAGTGATGATCACTTGAGCAATCTCTCTCTCACTGCTTTCCCTGCAGGGGATCCTATATCCTCACTCCCAGTCCCACGGGATCGAACAGAGACTGGGACCATATTAGGTGCTGTGAAAGCTGGGAATTAGAGGATGGGGGAGTCACAAAATTAAATATAGGAAAGGAAAAGAAAAGCTGATCTAACAAGAAAATTTACGGTCTACAAGTTATCCAGCACTGAGTCTGTGGCATGCTGATTGCCATCACCAACACCAGTTTGGTATATGTATTAAATTATATGCATAAATTTATAAAGAGTCATTAGGTTAGCTAACTGTATCAGCCTGGGCCCACATGACCTAGGTACTGTGGCAAAAGTTTGGCTGGACACACAAAATGTCTTGCAGTATATCCATGAGGTTTCAGGAAAACCCATCTTGGTAACATAAAACACTTATTTTTTCATTGTAGGCATAAAGCTACCTAAGTGCAGTAAAAAAATCTGTTTGTTACCTTAGAGCAATGTGGTCAAATCCAGCAAAGTTTTATGTGTGATGTGGGAACCATATAGATCTGTGGTTTTCTTAGAGATGCATGGATGGCCCAAATGGAGAAACTGATTACACATCAGCATTCTACAGAAAACAAAGACCAAGAACTGTGGTTTTGAGTAAAATTGAGCAGTACATATTAATTACAGTCTTCCCATCAAATTACTTTTCTTTACAAGTGATGTCTAGAGTAGCTGTAGATCTTCTGTTGACTCCTCCAAAATAAATATAAGTGGAATATTTATCTAGACAGTATCTGAGAGACTTCAAAATAGTAGAGCCTTACAATAACTTACTGAATATTGATATTTTAATTGTCTTCACATTTTAAATTAAGAGTAATTGAAGTTAATATTTCAATTATCTGATAAAAGTGAAATAAAATACATATTTTTCATCTTTTTGGCATACATTTTGGTATAGGAGTTACTTGAACTAAATATACTTTTTCAGATTGATATTAAGATCGTTATTAATACATTTCTTATTCTTTTTAAGCCTAATATAAAATTCAATGGGGGAGGTTGCAATTTACAAGGCTGATATTGTAAGTCTACTAAAACATAATACATTCCCTGTCATCTGAGCATATTTTCTTATTTCTTGTAACACTTTCCAGTTTCTTTTCATACATTAATTTCCAGTCTCTTTTTCTCTGTTGAGAAAACAAGACATTCACATACTGGGAGTAAAGAATTTTTTGTAGTCAATCCAGTTTTGAAAAGCTGGGATTTAGGGCTATCTATTTATGCTCACCCATTCTGTGGTCCAATACAGGACCCTGGGTTATGCCACCACAGCCCTTTGTGGGTCCACCTTGCAGCCTAGAGTAAGGAACTGATTTGGCTTTAA
Source organism: Pomatostomus ruficeps (assembly GCA_013400735.1). Lineage (NCBI taxonomy): Eukaryota > Metazoa > Chordata > Aves > Passeriformes > Timaliidae > Pomatostomus > Pomatostomus ruficeps. Next base: position 2,027 of record VYZT01025155.1, read on the forward strand.
AAAATAAAAAAGTGCTATTCTTCTTTTACTGACAGATGACTGTAATTCACACCTGTTTCCCACTGCAGCACCTCACAGTGAGGTACTGGAGACAGTGTAAGGAAAGGATGGGGAAGGAGCGGTGGTTCTGGAGGCCAATATCACTGGCCAGTTTCACAATGTATAAAATAACTGCAGCAACACTTCAGCAAACTCCTGTAAGGAAGTAAAACTATACTTCAGTTCTTTGCTCTGATCTGCATATTATTTGGTCCTGAATTGTGTCATACTTTTTTACTGATGATCTGTAGTTTTAATGTGCATTTATTTTTCCACTGTGCCTGGAAAAAAGAGACTCTGCCTTCACATCCTCTTCCTGTTCTAGTCTCCCTCCTCTTCACACTAGGCCAGCATTTGCATGTATGAAGGCATGCAGTAAACCATCTCAAGCATTTGCCTTCTGAAAAACAAGCAAGTATGTTGTATAAATATGTTGTCAGAAAGCAAAAATAAATAGTTAGGGGCATAAAGGAGGTAAAAGTAGCCATCTCTTTCCAGTGACTATAATAATTTATGAGCATATCAAAGTACAGCCTCAGAAACTAATTACAGGTAGTAACTTTCTCTTTCATCTCTATATAAGAAAACCTTTATTTTCACTCTATGTTAGTACATCTTTACACCTCAAGGAGTGTTTTACAATGCTTGCTGAACATAGCATGTTTTGCATTTATCTTTGGCAGCTTTTTTCAAATGTTTACAAGAGAGTGAAAACTATAATGAGCAGGAAAAAGATGGCTGTGAAATATACTGAAGCTAAGTGCAATGGATCTCTTATGGCTCATCTGGGTGACTTCTGGCCTCTGGAAGAATTTGTTGTTTGGAAGAGACAGTATTGACTTCCAACTAAGTGTACATCTATTATTCAGTGTATGACACCTGCTGCAAAACGGAGACAACATGGTGTTTTTAAGGCTGCACAGGACACAATTCACTGCTAGCAGAATAAATTGCATATTAGCATCCAGCAAAGGTAGGATCTGTCATTTAGTTCGATGCAGAAAGGGAAGATGTCAGTCACACATGATTTTATTGCAATTCTAAATTTAGTCTCAAAGGTTTTTCTTTTTATTTGTCAGTGTTTTTCTGTTCTTGTGCACACAAACATCAGGAGCTTTACACTGAGGATTAATACAGGTTTTACAGCTCATCTTTCCCATTCCACCTTCTAGAATTTAGTTATAAGACACAGGTGAACAACTCTTTCAAAAAGATTTTTTTTCTGTAGAAAATTTCGTGCTTGAAGCAATTCCCATTTTGTCGAAATTTTTCAATTCTTACTGGAAAAAGGAAAAGAAAAGGCAACAAAAAAATCAATCTATGTCAAACCATCTTCCCCTACTGAAATGGCATGATGTTTTTTGTTGCAGAATGGATAAAGGAAAGTGAGCATGGAACGGCTTGTGGGCGAGGAGATGGGGAAACAGCGTAGTCAGTTAGTTTAAGGATGTAAACCGAAGGACACTCTGTCCTTCGCGAGGGAGCTATACAATAACAAGATGTTTTTTAGTCAGGTAGGAATGCAGAAGGAGGATGGGAAACGAGAAAGTTGGCAGTAGCAAAGAGAAACATAAAGGGAGGGGGTTGACTTGCAAAAGCACACCAATAGCACGCTTGGGTTACAGAATATGGATGAGCACATTATAGAACTTATAAAAAGGCATGTAACTAATCAATAAACGAAGCTCATTGCTAACTCACACTGAGTCGTCTGAGTTATCCCTCAGCCTGTAGCTTTGTCAGATGTCAATACCCTTGTAAACTATTAAGCCATCCTTTGGTAGTTTTTGACATCCCTTTATCAGATTTGAGGACTAGGCACATAAAAATCCATCTTTTAAACGTCCATCATTCACCGTCAATGAAACTACATCTTCCACAATGCCAAATTAGTGCTGCATGAGAACCATTCTGTTTGCTTGCTGCCTAGCAAAACATAATCCTTTACACTGATTGGTGTCTAGGGATGCTACTCTTGTGCAAAATACAATTAACAACATTATTAATGCACAGTTATGTCAACATTCCCATACCTATTAGAGAAAGGTTTTTCTCTTGAGATTTTGTAAACACAATTCAATATAGTAGTTAATTAAAGTACTGAAATCACCTAATAACCAATTGTATGTCTATCTAGAGATTTGCAGCAAGAAAGGATACCAAACTAGAAATACAAAATCAAAATCACAAATTTTGTGATAAAACTAATCATCACTAAAAACTACTAAGAATGTTATATTCCACTACTTTCATGAGTTTTATCAGTAATTGCTTTAGAAATTTCAGATGCGTATTCTTTAAGTTTCTTAAAGAATTAAGTGTGGCAAAACTAGTCCCTTTGATTTGATGAAAAGTTATCAAAGGAAGAAGTAACTCCTCAACAAATAACAGTAAATTGTGCATTGCCACTAATTATAGATAACTGCAAATGGAACAAAATTCACCATCTGTCATCCAAACCTCTGTAAGCAGAATGAGCAATAAGATCAGTAGAGGTTCTTCAGGGCTTTATCCAGTCAGGTCTCAAAAATTGCCGAGGATGTAGACTGTTCTGCCTCTGGCAACCAGTTCCACCGATTTCCCTCAAGGGGCAAAAGCTTCGTATTCCCAGATGAAGTCTGTCCTGTACAAATACATGTCTACCACGTCTCTTGCTCCAGTCAGCAGTGCTGTGAAGAGCTTGACTGTATCTTCTTCATGGCTTCCCTATAGGTACAGACCAGTTGGGTTTATGTAGCCTGTAGCCACCTCTTCCCTCACTGAACAAGCCCACTTCCCTCAGCATGTCTTCATATGGCAAGAGCTCCAGCCCTGACAGCTTGGTGGGCCTCTGATAAACTTGCTCCAGTTCATTAATATCTTTCTTCTATTTGGGGTACCCAATCCTGTATGCAGTGGTCTAGATATTATCTACAGTGCCAGCTAGAAGGGACTACAGCCTAGAGTGTTGTTGCCTTTCTTTGTTACACACAGGTTGCTGTTCAACTTGCTGCCTCCAAGCTCTTTTCCTGAGGAACTGCTCCCTGGACAGACTTCCCACAGTCCCCAACCTTTGCTGATGCCAGGAACTCTTCTCTCCCAGGTGCAAGCTGCATTTGTCACTGCTGACCCTCAAAATGTTCCCTGTTGACCCCATCCTCCAGCTTGTCTAAGTTGTTCTGAAGGGCACCGTGGACACAGCATACTGATTGATCCTTATGTTTCATATCATCTGCAAACTTGATGAGGGCACATTCTATAATCTCATCCCAGTCACTGCTACACATTACATGGGATGTGTACCAGAGAGATCCCTGCAGTATCCTTGCAAGAATTTATCTGTTCCTATCAGGTAGAGAAAGTCCACCCCACTAACCACCACTCTCTGAGCCTGACCATCCAACTTGTCTTTTTACAATTTAGTTGCCCACCCATCCACTTTGTAATATTCCTACTTGGATATGAGAGTAATGTGGCTGACAATGTTGAAAGCCATTATAAAATCAAAGAAAATCACATCTACTACTGTCCTGCAATCTGAAAATCCAAATATTTTGTCATACAAAGCAGTCAAGCCAGTCAGAGTTGATTTATAAATCATGAATCTCTGCTGATTATGCCCAAACATCTAAGACACCCCAGAATTTTGTAACAAAAAAAATAATTTTCTTGTTAACCACCCCTTTTTTATGGTGTTATATTTACCCTTCCAGTGCTTCATGGACCCTAATATTGCCAGCATTCCTCTAGCAGATTGGGGAAGGAATCGGGGGATTGTGAGTAGTATAGTATTTCAGCAGCACATTGATTCCTTTGTTAGTAGCAAACTTATAATCATGGGAGTCAGAGAGTCCACACGGAAAGCTAGTTTTTGTTTTCACAGACTGCTTCCTTCTTACTCTTTGCTATCTACTGTAAAAATTGCACAATATCATTCCCCAGCCCCAAATGGCATGAAGGTTTTTGTTTTCCACACACTATGTATGTCTGTCAGGTCTGTACCGCACACGGTGTTTCCAGAGGTTAAGCTCAAACAGCTCAGGCAACAAACACTTTACCACTAGACAATTACTGAAATAGGGCAATATATGACCCTGCACTGTCAACACAAAGCCTTTTATTAGAAATGGAACAAAAATCACATTCACTTGGCTCCCAAACACATGACACAAACAGTGGAAGAGCAGCAGTGATGTTCAGTGAGGGGAACTTAGAAGACACCCCAGGAGGTGCCAGGGCACTGGAGTCACCAGCAGGAATGTCGCGCTGTGCCCGCCCGTGCTGCAGCTGTAGGCTGATCACACTCCTGGCCTCTCACTTCACATCTCTTCACTAGAAATTAAGTAGGAGGAAAAAAATAATCACTTCCCTTTTGAAGAATTTTGTGCTGTTCTCATGAAAACAAAATCCTGTTGTCCCAGAACAGGTTCTTTTACTTTGTGTGCAAGAGGCCAATCCACACACAGAGTTGAGGCATTCAATTTATATATAGTTCTGTGCAGAAAGGGGCTCTGGATGGCAAATTCACAAAGACATCACACCGACTATAAAAACTTTTCACTATTTATATATTTTAGCAAACAAAGACAATAATGTTCATTGGCTACAAATCACATTGTTCTCTTATTAAATAGTACTCTATCTTCTATTGGTTAAATGATTCTCTTAGTTTTCTGGCTAATTAGTCTACATGCTAAATGCTCTTCTTTTGAGCTGGTGCCTTCCTTGAGACAGTGGTTCTGATCACACCCTTTTCCTAGTCGGATGAGATGGCTTTGTTTTTTCCCCATAATCTGGCATTATCTAGTTGTTTCCCCAAGTGTCTTTGGTTCTCTGCTTCAGTATTCTGTTATGTCTGGGTTCAGCTGATGCATTGAAAGAAGTTTCTTTCTTCTATTCTTTTCTCTATAGCTGCTGCAATTACTGACACCTGTTAAATGTAATTTATTTCTGTGGGAGCCGTACATCAATATTAGAGTATGTCAAGTTAAGCGTGTTGAAATAAAGTATCACAGATAAGTGAAGGCTGTAGTTAGTTTCTTCATTGCCTAATACAAAAAAAAGACAATCAGGAGTCAGTGTGAATACAGGCTTAAGAACCCTGTTTACTTCTTCATCAAAATTGTCACCAATCTGTACATACATACAACTATTAGCAAAAATTAGTTAATGCATGTGCTGCAACTACCACCATGTCTTTCTACACACCCTGGCTTCAAACACATCCTCAGGCATCAAAACAGAGTAGGCTAGAGAGACTGCTGGGATCTTGAAGCTAAAGACTGAATATCTGGCCAACAGTCTAGACCAACTCAATACTTGGAATGCCTGACTAGGACCATGACCTGTGGAAGATTTCTACTGAGTTCTGACAGCTGGGACATCTTAGAGGAAGAGAATTTGACTCATTAGCATCAAACTGTCATAGGCAGAAAGCCCCCCATATGTCAAATGAAAGATGCTTGAGCCACCCTAGTTAAAAGAAAGGTTTGTCTGCCTGCAAGAGGAGAAAGAGGGAGCAACAGGGTGAGAAAAGTGCCCTCCTTATGGAGCCCCCAGACCCTGAAATGATTCTGGAGAAGGACTAGTGATGGACTGAGGTTAACTGCTCTGAGAGGGCTCTGGGGATAGATTTACTATCTTCAGGCCTTTTCCCGATGAAGCTGCCAACAATTATACCAAATACATCAATGGTTTTGCAATATGGATAAATATCTTCCAGCCTCCTGACTACAGATTACACACTTCTTGGCATTGAAAAGATCATGTAAATACACATGGAAGCAAAGCAGGCATTTTTTAAGAGGACAAGTTTGCTTCAACTACCCTTGGATATATGTAGAATCTAGAACTGTTTGCCATTTAGCAAATGACACATACAAAATATATTAGTCAAAAATACATGCTCTTGAACAAGAAGGATGTTAAGAGTTCAGGAATTCAAGTTTAGATTTAGTATTCAAGAGCTGATATTAATTTGCTGTGGGAATATGTTGATGATAGTTTTCATGAAGGGCACTTGGACATCCCTTACCAGCCAGAATAAACTGAAATTGCCACTGTTAGTAAAGTAATTTAATTTAGCTGTTGTGTGAGTGAAATTTCACACTGACATGTGGAAAGCATCGAGCAGAATTTTCCTTCCTAAAATAAAACTGATTTTCCTGACAGATGCCAGTGTTTCACAACAGTAGCTATGATGCACTATGGAAACTAACTGAAAAAGGCATTGAAAAAAATGTTCACTATAGTTTGGATATAAGAAGTCAGAAAATACATTTTGATTAGTAATTTCCTCCCATATTTGATACTATTCCTGACAAGTAGGAGACAGCATAAAGAGGAAGGAAACAAGTGTGTCTATATGTCTAAACATGAAATTAACTTAATTATCATAACAAGAAGGTTTAAATTATGCATTTGGGAAAAGCTTTTTAGCACAGATAAAGAAACAATTGGATGTATTGCTTAAGAACAACATACAGTTCTTATAGCTGGATTTTAATACAAGACACACCTGTTGGTGTGGAACTGTGATTTCAGGCTGTATTGAAGCCCCATTTTTCATTTATTTGTATGATGCAAAACATTTACAGCAATTACAAGCCTAAACCTCCTTGAAGAGCAAAAGCAAATAAGACTGTCCTTCAGGAAGTCATGTGTCTACTGGGACAAAAAGCCTCCACACGATGAAATCTGGAGTGTAACAAATGTGATGAATAGATTAAAGACCTATCACACATAATGTTTGTAGCATTGCTAAAGTTGTCTGACACTGCACATTTGAAGACCACTATTTTCAAAAGCTTTTAAGCTAAATCAACATTTAGCACTTAATCCTTTCATTTCACCCAACTGTGGAAAGTAAGGCACCTAATTGATTACTGCATTTTAGGCTCCCTCTAAAGACAATAAAGGGAGGTAAATGCTTCTGGAAGATTACCTTGTTTTAAGAGGATTTTAAGCTAGGTGGTTACCATTGATCTCCACAGAATATGAGGGCAGTCAGCTAAAACTGGGTACTGCTTCAGCAGCTGACTGCACAAGCAGATCACCTTGCAGAGATTGTGACTTACTTGCACTCTTTCCGGTGAAAACATGTTTAGGATACCTATAAAGTGTCTCTGAAGATACCTGAAGACCACTTTTAAGATACATGAGAAATTCTTCCTAGATCTTAAACTGAAGGCATGTGTTGGGCTTTGGATGCTTGAGGAGTGTACCACAGGTCTCTGAAGTTTCACCGTTGCTGCCCCTCCCTAAGATCTGCTTTACAAAGTATTTACCTAATGCTGCTCTTCCTTGCCCCTTAAGAAACACCATATGCACAGGGCATCCTGATTCACTGTATCCTCATATTCAATCAAGCTGAAAAATGTCCCTCTTCAGGTGATTTCAGTTACTACATAGGAAGTTGTTAGATTAAGTGAGAATATTTCTTTCAACTTCACTCAGTACTGACAGCTGAGACAGATTAAGTGCTAAACCAAAGATGAAACATTTAATCAATCACAAAGTAGTTTTCTGTGAAGCAGGGAGAAGGTGGGAGCAGTAACTACATTCTGTAGCTATGATTCATTTGTGTGTTTTTGTAACACCCTTCAGCCAACGATTCTACAGAACTTCCTGACAACTTTCAGAAAGCTTTTAGAATACAAAAGAAGCAGTGAAGTCAAAGAAAAATAATCCCTTTCTTTCCTCTTCATCCTCTAATATAATACTTGTTATTTTCTAACCCAGACACATCAGAGATATAGCTAATAAATTATTTGGTAGAAATGAAATTCAGTTTTAACTGAAATGAGGCAAAAATCTTCAGGAGAGAATAATCTTCTTGGAATATATGTCACAGATGCCAGCTAGCAAAATAAACTTAATGTCAATGGTGAAAGAACAACAATTGAATTTCTTATGGAGAAGTTAATAAAAAATGAGATGTCATTAACCTACATTCTGTTTAAATTTGGATTTATATATGCAAAATCCTCTTATTATTTGAAGAAGCAGACTAGTCTGCCTACTTTCCAGGACAATTTTTTCTTTATATACCTACCTTACTAGACCTTCTTGTTACCTTGGAAATCCCGTGAGACTATCTACATGCACCACCCAGCGTTCATAGAGAGACCTTCTCTGCTAAGGTAAGAACATTCATCACAACCCAGGCTTGGGGTGAAAAGCAGAGAAGCTTCATTTACATTCCTGAAAATACCCAAAAGGTTAGATCTGTCAGGACTACTACTAATTTCATTTAACATAGTGGTGATATTTGCCTTCGATGTAATCATTTTTTGGTTAGGAAATTTATTCACAAGAAAGTTCATTTAGTCAGGTTTTAGTGGACAAGTACTCAAAAGACACAGGTCAGCTGGAAGCTGACCTGAGCTTACCATTAATCATTGTTCAGTCCTGACTTAGTTATTAATTTTCAGGGGTACAAAATATGAGCTAGGCAGCCTGACCACCTAAACCTGAATAATTTCATTAGTTTGTAGATAATCAGAAAAAAAAATCAGAAAGCCATATCATGTCTTTTCTATTCTAAGGAGAAAATTAAGTATACTGTATCCCAAATGGTTGGAGGCACTTGACATTAAGTATTGGTTCCCTATATTCTCAATGGATGTAACAGACACATGTGTTAAGTAGACTGGATGATTTTATGGAGACAATCACACTTCTCAAAGGATAGAAAGAAATGGAGAGAATAAAACACCCAAACACCTAAATTAATCTCATAATTCCCTTCAGTCCTTTCCTCCATATATCTACACTTTAAGACAACCATAGAATCATACCATTATAGACTGGTTTGGGTTGGAAGGAGTCCTTAAAGCTCATCTAGTTGAAGCCCCTGCACTTAGCAGGGACAATTTCAACTAGATCAGGTAGTTCAGAGCCCTGTTCAATCTGACCTTGAATATTTCCACAGGTAGGGCATCCACAACCTCTTTGGGCAATGTGTCCCAGTGTTTCACACTGCATGTAAAAAATTTCTTCCTTATATCTAGTCTAAATCCACCCTCTTTCAGCTCAAAGCTATTACTCCTTGTCCTATCACAACAAGGCCTGCTAAAAACTCTGTCTCCCAGCTTTCTTATAAGCCCCCTTTAATTACTGACAGGGTCCTTTAGGGTCTCCCCAGAGCCTTCTCTTCTCCAGGCTGAACAGCCCCAGCTCTTTCAGCCTTTCCTCACAGGAAAGGTTCCCAAGCCCTCTGCCCATCTTCATGGCCCTCCTCTAGACTCACTCCAATGGATCCATGTCATTCCTGTGCTGAGGACACCAGAGCTGGACACAGTACCCCAGCTGGAGTCTCACAAGAGGAGCAGAATCACCTCCCTTGACCTGCTGGTCACAATTCTTTTGATGCAACCCAGGACACGTTTGGCTTTCTGGGCTGCAAGCACATATTGCCAGCTCATGTCCAGCTTTACATCTGCCAGCAACCGCAAGTCTTTCTTGGCAGGGCTGCTCTCAATCTCTTCATCCCCCAGCCTGTACTGATGCCTGGGGTTGAATGCTCTGTGCCATCATGACAGCACATGTCTAGTTTTGACACATTCATCCAAATACCAAAAGCAGCAATATAATTTTTTTTTTCTGTAGGGGAAGATGAAAATATAATCCATACTATTCTATAGCTTTGTTTATCCCCTTTTGCTAGATGACCACCTTCCTACATGGTAATAATTCAAAATGTGCCAATTATCTTAATCAGCTGGAAGCCATCCTCATCACACTACATGGACACAGAGAGATTGTGCCTGTAAGCTCACCTGAGGAGGAAGCATGGAAAACTGGAGAGGAGAAGGGATAAAAGCAGTGGCTGCTTTGTGAGTGAATTGTGGTAGTGCCTTTTCTCTCTGCCCTGTGATGAGCTGAGGGACAACTGCTACAGAACCTAGATCAGCCAGGTCAGGGCTGAAGGCTGGACAAAGGGGCCTCAGCCCTGGGCAGGGATTGGCCAGACATGATGGGGGCAGAGTGCTCTGGTATTTGAGTGACCCATGAATGTGTGTGTCCTGGTGGACAAGGAGGGTGCAGTGAGGCAGGGAATGTGCCTGCCAGGAAACCTCTGCCCTGGTGGCCTCAAGAGAAGGAAGAGCACTTGCTGACGGTGGTGGTGATGTCTGAGTGAGTGCTGTTGGTGTTTGTGTGAGTGCCAGAACAGCACTGCTTTCTGTACTGATCTCTGCAGCCAGATGTGTGTGATGTGTGTGTGTATCTGCATGGGACAGGGGAATTCCCCTGAGACTAAACATTCAGTAGGTGTGGCTTCCTATATCATCTTCTCTGGGCTGTGGCTCCACTAATGGGGTTCCTACAATTTCCTTGATTGTAACTCAAGATCTCTGGTCCCTTTTAAGAACACTGGCAGTCCACCACTGTCAAATGTTTATTGTAGATATGTTACACTGACAAATACCAATATTTCCACCTGGACACAGAGAAAATTACACCTTCCTTAAGTTTCGTTTTATTAGGTCACCAATTTGAACCTCATTAATGTGGTTACACCAGTGGGAAAATTGCCTGGAACAGTGCTTGTCTGTGATGAATCCATTACTTAAATTACTGAAAGATTTAATTTGTTTGTGTTATCAGCTCTGGCCATATTTCACATTCTCAATGGTATGTGGTATTGACAAAGCTGCAGAATGGATGCATGATATGAATATATACTTCCATCAGACCAGTAGTAATCTGGAAATCCATTTGAATTAATTGTCTCTGTTGGTTTTATTTTAATGCATCCTGCATGTCATATATTAAATATCTGGCAGGGTTTAACTAACATGATTTTTAAGTTGCTCATTCTTTCATGATTTGACTAATATCAGAATTATGAATCTTTTTATAATGCATATGTGTTTTTGGCAAAGAAGGAATTTAAAAAATTCTTATAACTGAATGTACTTGAATTCTGAGCTTTTCACCAGTTTTGAAAAAGGTCAGCTTCATTATGCCCATACAAAGGAATATTACCAGAATTTTCAATTTATTCACATGGGAACTGCAATTTCTGTTAGGCCTACACACATAGACACATATGAATCAGGAAGAGATCTACAGAAATGCAGCTTTTCCATCCACTGTTTGAAAATCTCCTACAGATGGAATCACAGAATCATGAAATGATTTGGGTTAAAAGGGACCTTAAAGATCATCCTGTTCCAAACCCCTGACCACGGGCTGGGATGCCTTTCACCACACCAGGTTGCTCAAAGCCCCATTCAGCCTGGCCTTGAACACTTCCAGGGATGGAGCATCCACAAGTTCCTGTTCCAGTGCCTCAGCCCCCCCATAGTCAAGAATTTCTTCCTCATATCTCATCTAAATATACCCTCTTTCTGTTTAAAGCCATTGCCCTTGTCCTGTCTCTACAGGTCCTTGGAAAAATTCTCTTTCCAGCTTTCTTATAGGCCCACTTTAGGGGCCTATAAGAAAAGGCCCCTAAAGTGGAAGGTATCCCTGGAGCCTTTCTTTCTTCAAACTGAACAATTCCAATTCTCTCATCCTGTCTTCATAGGAGAGTTGCTCCAGCCCTCTGACCATCTTCATGGCCCTCCTCCAGACTTGCTCCAACAGGTCCATGTGAACAAAAAGAAGAAATGACTGGACAATTAATTCCCATTTCTGAAAGTGTTCTTAGCACTTAATATTCTGGAAACCTAGAAGGAATCATTAAATCCTATCAGGACCCTATTCCATGTTATGATACAGAAACTCCTGTGTAGAGCTGTGAGCCCTTGGCACTCCCTTGGAGAGGAGAGGCTTGATAAGAAACCTCCCTAAAGCTTACAGCGACCACTTGGGACACCCCCCAGCATGCTTTGCGACTTTATGATAATACATTGTATCCAGTTGGCTAGTTGGTTCCTACCCCACCCCTATCTTTCCCCATAAAAACCACTGCGTTTGCCCGGGAAGGACGGGGAGTTATCGTTCCTGGCCTCCTCTTCGCAGAGGCTGCTAGAACAATAAAGCTACCTCTGTGGAACAGCCATACGGGTCTCCTTGCCTCTCTCTGTCCCGAGTCGGCCTGAGGGTGATTCGCAAAGAGCTGAAATCAATAAGAGCTGGTATCACTGCGAATCATCCGTTGCCTGGGGAGACAGCCTTAGCCCCGTAGGAGTCGCTCTCTGCAGGGCACTCTTTAGGGCCGCGGCGTGTTGGTGCTGACCAGCACCGGCCCCCCCTCGGCAAACTCCTGCTATATACTGTAAACAGAATGCATATAAATGGAGTTACTTTAAACTGAAATCTTGGGTGCTCTGTGTACTGTCATGTGCGAATTTTACCAAAAGTCATCTACAGATGCTAAGGAGAATTAAAATGCTGCTAATGAACCTTTAGTAGCACAAAATCTGTGAGGACTAAGGCTAAGGTAGGTATACATAAACTCTGTTGATCTGAGATTGTTTAGCACCATCAGTGACACAGGCATGTCAGTAATAAGCATGAGGAATTTTGAAGACTTTTCCTACTGATAAACAAATGACTGTTGACAAGAAAGTTTGTCAACAAAATCCTAGAAATAGAGGAATGTAGACATGTAAGACAACACCTACCTTAGTTTGAAAGCACAGACAGTGAAAAGGAAGGAAATCAGCCAATTTGTGCAGGAGAAGCCCTCAACTGAGGAAAAAAATCTCAGGGAAACTTAACACATGAAGCTCTCTGAAGTTTCCTCAATGTGTATCATTGATCCCTTAATTATTGCTAGAGCTTTTTGACTGGTCATGCATTAAGAAAATATGCTACTGTCCATAAGTATGATTTTAATAACAGTAGAATTGGTTATGACTACAAAAATTTTATCAGGTAATGAAGGAGAATTACTTTCTAACATTTGTAATTTGAAATTAATCTAGATAGGTGTCTGAAAATGCAGATAATGGCTTAATAGCACATTCAGAAATACTCATCACTAATATCCACTAATTCAAAAAATCTCTTCATTGGCACATGTTATTATTGCAGAGATTTTGCCAGTCCAAGATGTATAGAGGACAGACAGATGCTGTTATTCCAGTAACAGAGAAGTAGTTCATAAAGAATTTATAAAAGTAGAAGAGTTTATAAAAGAATAGTTAGAGTCAAAGCAGACAATTTGCCATATCACCTCATAACACAAAACATCTGTTACAGGTAGTAATATCACTGCAGTATCTCTGCCTGACCAAGACAGCATCAGATGTATTACTGTGACATGCTGAGATAGGTCTAACAAGTTGCAAATCTAGGAGATAGAATATGTGGGATTGATCAAGTACATAATTATGAGACATCACTTCACAGACAATTCTGAGACTTTATTTTTGGACAGTGTAAATATAGCAGCTAGGCTGAGAAGACAGCCAAAGACAAGCAATACCATTCCCCACAAGTTCTAAAGGAAATCAATTCGTGCCATATGTAACCATGCAGTTAAAACTGTCTCAAAATCAAGCATAGAAAGTAGTAAACATGATGAAAAAAATTTTAAAGGACTCTGGTAACCCCAGTGAAGTACGTCTAAAATTGTACCACGCAAATTATTAGAAAGTATAATAAACCATAGAATTAAAAAGTTGATATTTGGATAAAAATATCTTGTGGAAGAATCAACATAGCTTTGTAAAGAGAAGCCATACCTCACAAATAAATGATAGAAAAATCTATCTGGTATAATCCTCCCGGATCCACAGAAAGCACTCAGCAGGGTTGTCCACCAAAGCCAGTTACAGACAATAAGCTATTGTGAAGAGGGAAGTCCCCACAGGATAAAGATCTGCTTTAAAGCCATAAAACAAAAGTAAGGCAAAAGTAAGAATGAGTTACTTTTTTTTCCTCAGTGGAAGGAGGAAAACAACAGGATCCTCACGATATATGCGTGAAGATTTGTACTTCAACATGCTCAAGAATCATCTGGAAAATGAAAAAAACATGTAAGTGATTTGGTTTTCTAATGCCTCTAAGTTATTCAGGGATCTAACAGCAGCAGTCTAGTGGGTGGAGTTGGGGAAATAGCAAAAGAAACTCATGATAGTGAGCAATAGCAACTGAAAATCAGCCTAGATAAAATAAACTAATGCACAACATGAAAAATAATCTTGCCTTTATATTTTCATTACTGGATTCAGAATTGCCCATCACTACTTGAGAAAAAGATCCTAGTGTTTTCTTGTGAAAACCTGATCTCAGCAGAGGGCAAAACCCATACCAAATAAAAAAAAAATAGAAAATAATATAGAATAGCTCATTATAAATCCAGGGTGCATCCACAGCATGAATATATTGTGCTGCTTTGGTGTCTCCCCACTCATCAATTCATAATGGGCAGAACATAATTAGAGAAGGTTGAAAAGGACAATGAAGGATGGAGAATGAGATGTTCAGCTGCTGCTGTAGGTGCTTTAATCCAAACTCTATCATTCTTTTCAAAGAATTTTGCTTCACAGAGATGCCTATGATCTACATATGCCTAGGTTTTAACCTGTCACCCTGAGTACCATCAGATCTGCTCTTCGTCAATCTAGAATTGCTGTATGAAGGCTCCTGAGCTCCACATGAGCTGCTGTCAGGCTCTTGCAGGCTTTGCACACTTGCCAAATGCTGTGGGCACTCAGAGACCATGTGCACCGGGCTGAGGTCCTGAATCTGGGGAGAAGGAAATGGTGTAGCAGCCGTAAATTCTCCCCATGGACTCCTGCTTCTACAGGCCATAAGGAGATACGAATGTTCATCAGCCATTTCTCACAGGAATGAGTATCTGTTGCTCCCTCCCAATGAAGTTACTCCTTTCTCTCAAATTAGCTAAAAATAAAAAAGAATAGTTTTAATATAGTACCAAATGCAAATTAAAGGTACAAGCTCAGCACAAAGCTACCAGCTCAGCATCACAGCTCCTAAACTTTCCTGTGCGTCTTTTGATAGTGGGAATAAGCTTCTAAACTACTCAAAAAATTATTTTCAAATTTCATAATATAACAGCAGGTGGCACTGTCACATCAAAACTTGTAGAATCATTTCCTGTTCAAGTTGAGTCAGATTTTACTCCAAGATAATGGCATGGAAAAGTGACCGACAAGCAAATTTGCACATTATAGTTAAGTATAATTTCCTAAATATTCTTCTTCATTTCTGATCAACCATTTGAGTCTTGCAATGTTTTAATCCTTTGACTTGAGCTATTACATCTGCCAATACACTTGAAATTATCTCCTTTGTTCTGTTTAGCCATCGTGGCAGTTCTACATTCCCAGAAGAAATAAGGATATATAAATATTCCAAAACATAGCTAATAAGACACAAGACTGAAATTTCCTCTCCTTTCACATATAGTACAATGTATGAAAGCTGTAATGGCAAAGAAAAATCAACTTTTAATGTTTCTTGAAAGGAAAAGCTTTT
>VYZT01025160.1:0-16381 GCA_013400735.1 Pomatostomus ruficeps
CCAGACACCTCTGGAGGAAAACTCATGTGAAAATGACACCTTTCCCTGCACTGTAATAAAAAATGGTCTCAACTGAGTGCTATTTATGACCAAGCCTACAAACCACGATTCTTTGGAAAACATAAATAGCATTTTAAAAGTCTCTTATTTCCTTAAAAGTGGACAACTTACCTCCAAATGTTTTGTAGATTTTTTAGTAGTTAATTTTTAAAGAAAATTCCTTCTCTGATGGGAATTGAAGTATTTTTTCCCCGTATTTGGTTTAACTGCCTGAGCTGATCATAGAATCACAGAATGGTTTAGGTTGGAAGGGACCTTAAAGATCATCCAGTTCCAACTTCCCTGAAATGGGCAGGGACACTTTCCACTAGACCAGATTGCTGATATAAATTAATTTCACAAAAATGGCCTTACTTAGGTCAGATCAAAGGTTAGTCCTGTCTTGCCACTTTTCTCTGACATGGGCCAGCTCCAGTAGTAGCAGCTCCAGTAGACAGTAGGGCAGAGAATCCTGGAATCACAGAGTGGTTTGGCTTGAAAATTACCTAAAATCATCTTGTTCCACCCCCTGCCATGGGCAGAGGCACCTTCCACTGTCCCAGGGTGCTCAGAGTCCCATCCAACCTGGCCTTGGACATTTCCAGGGATGGGGCAGCCACAGCTTCTCTGAGCAACCTGTGCCAGGGCCTCACCAGTCTCACAGTAAAGAATTACTTCCTAAGATCCAGTTTAAACCACTTTCTGGCAGTTTGAAGCCTTTCCCCCTTGCCCTCCCACTCCAGGACCTTGTAAACAGCCTCTCTTCACCTTTCCTGCTGGCTCCTTCAGGTTCTGGAAGGCGGCGCTTAGGTCTCCCCAAAACTTCTCCAGGCTGACCAATCCCAATTCTCTCAGCCTCTCCTCAAAGGAGAGTTGCTCCATCCCAAGAATAAACTTAGTGGCCTCCTCTGGACTGGCTCCAAC
This sequence comes from Pomatostomus ruficeps, assembly GCA_013400735.1. Lineage (NCBI taxonomy): Eukaryota > Metazoa > Chordata > Aves > Passeriformes > Timaliidae > Pomatostomus > Pomatostomus ruficeps. The sequence goes on from VYZT01025160.1 coordinate 964, forward strand.
AGCTCCATGTCCTTCCTGTGCTGGGCACCCCAGAGCTGGATGATGAAAGCTTTTTAACCTTCCAGCAACAACCAGTGACTTGCACCAAAGTTAAACTAAGAGAAGTTAGAAAGAACAGCAAGAAACTCTGCATCTTCTTCCTTTCCCCAAGCTCCAATTGCTTTATTTCACTTTTTTACCCCCTTTTGGGGTGAAACGCTTAGTGGAGAACATTTTCTTACCTTAATTGGTACAACCCCACCATTTAAAGCTCCACTTCGGAAGGTGCCTAAGCACCTACCGAGGTCCCAGTTGTGTGCTCAGAGTGGAGCTCCTGCTCAGAGAAGGTTTCCCTAAATGCTGCTCAAAACTTAGAGAGTGTTCATTATAAGCTCTGAACTAAATACAAAGTTAAGAAGGGGCAATAATAAGAAAATAAATGCAGAGACAATGTTTGTAGAGGAACAAATGGCGACTAAACTGCCCATGAATAAATTTGGGCTGGCAATTAGAAGAACATTCCTAATCATTAACAGACTCATGTTCTGGAAACTGATTTTCTGTGGGAACAATGAGGTAAAAAAGGAGCCAAAATGGGGCTTCATGAGGCTTGATAAATACCTACAAGAGGTAGGGTGATACAGGCTTGCACTAAGAGAATTAGATTCTGTTACCCTGGGGGTCTCAGGAAATTGCCAGAAACTTCACACTGAAGCAACTCTTGAAGCAAATCAAGGTGGTGCAATATGGTGCCTCCGTACTGAATGTGCATCAGGTGAACAAAATTTCAGTGGAGCTCTAGGTGGTAACAAGTAACACAAGTTTACAACAGCTGAGGGTCTGATTCTATAACTCAAGAGTTTACAGATCCAGGAACAAATATATGGAAATATTTCCTTGAATCCTTATTGATCTGCAAACTTGTCTAAATTCAGTGGCCAGTACAAAAAGCACCTTATTGACAAACACGAAAGAAACCAAAGGTGGTTTCTTCCTCAGCTTCACTTTCTTAGCTCAGTGAAACCTTTGAATCCCATAATTTACTGACCCAGGCTGGCTGTCTCTGATGTCAATGATTTTTTTTTGGTCAATGACTTCTTTCCCCAGGCATGGGACAGTAAGGGAGAGAAAAGTGTCATTTGACTTCATTTGTCATATGCCTTAAAGCCTTGAACAAGGATTTTCAAAGCATAAAGATAAAATACTGGGGTTGGAGGTTTGCCTAATGACCTGTCAAAAATCAGCCCACCTCTGTTTTCTCATGCAGGGGAATAATATATGGATGGTTTCATAATTGCCATTAATAGTAGAGTTTGCAAAGCTGCAAAAGAATGGGCAGATTGAGTAAAATCTGCTCAGCTTGTTCCTTTGTCTCTGACAGCATCAGAAGAGCACAAGCTCAAAGCTGTTTCCTCTCAGGGAGTAACACTCGGGTTTCATGGAATGTTGGAACAAGTCCAGAAGAGGCCATGAAGATGCTCAGAGGGCTGGAGCCCCTCTGCTGTGGAGACAGGACAGGAGAGCTGGGGATGTTCAGCCTGGACAGCTCTTCGGGTACCAAGAGAGGCTCCAAGAGAGGTGGAGAGGGAACTTTTCAGAAGGGCGTGGAGTGACAGAACAAGGGGGAATGGCTTCAAAATGACACAGGGGAGGTTTAGATTGGATATTAGGAAGAAATTCTTTACTCAGAGGGTGGTGAGACCCTGGCACAGGTTGCCCAGAGAAGCTGTGGCTGCCGCATCCCTGGAAGTGTTCAGGGCCAGGTTGGATGGAGCTCTGAGCACCCTGGGATAGTGGAAGGTGTCCCTGCCCATGACCGGGGTTTGGAACTGGATGATCTTTAAGGTCCCTTCCACTCTAAACCATTCCATGATTCTGTATGGGGTGTGATTTCTATAATTTATTTAGTACTTAAAAACTGATTTCATAGATCTTCTGCAGTGACATCCTATATCAAGTCATTCCTTTGAAGAACGAGGTATGTGTGTAAAGAGGGCAGTATCTGGTTAAATTAACACAGTACCCCAGTCCCAAACTCAATCTTTGACCTGAATTTCTCAGTGTGAATCTCCCAACAAAATTTTTTCCGGTCATTCACCATTAGAGACTCTGCAAAAATTCACTTTTGTCATCTTCAGAGAGTCACCAAATCATTAAGGTTGAAAAAGACCTGCAAGATCATCAAGTCCAACTTTCAAAGTTTTACATTTAAGATTCCTGGGGTCCAGGTGTCTTAATGGAGCTGTTTTACATTCTCTACATTTTCACAACTCATGTAGTCAAATGCCTGGTAAAAGGGAGTATGGAGAGGCTTTAGGAGCATCTGATCACACCGAGATCAAAGTGACTTGAGATCCATTGTAAAATCCACCACGGAGGGTCCTGCCCCAAGTCACTTAATGAGCCTGAGGGAAAAATCCCGCTGCAGGCCAGGGCTTTGTCCTCATTGCTGCAGCCTCTTTCTCTCCCATGAAAAATCATTTTGTTCAGGATTAGAACTAAATCCCAGGGTTGTGTGGAATAAAGCTATCAGGATCACAAAATGAACACAACCTTTGCTTAAAATCAAAACCATAGCAGGTTTCCCCAGAATGAGATTATTTTACAGGCAAACACGGTACCAGATAAAACCTAGAATTCCCTGTAGCCTCCCTAGCTTAGCTTATATTATAATTCCTCTGCTGATTAGTAGAGTTAATAAAAAATAAAAATGTCTCCTTTAAAGCAGTGAGAGACTCACATACTTGAATATACCTATCTCCAGGATAAAGTTTTAATTACCTTGAGAAAAAGCTGGAAGAATGATGAAACTCAGGCACCTGTTACAGCTGGGAAGAAGGCAAGAAGGGCCAGCATGCAATAATTAAATCTTTATCACCCAGAAAAGAGTCTGCAACCTGCGGTGTCTTCCTGGTGAATATCACCATGTTTATTTTTAAAACTGCTCCCTGCCAGCATGTCCCAAAGTCATTCCATGTGCACAGCTGGCTGAGAAGAGGCAGGCTGGAGCTGGAAAAAGCAAGATCTAAAAGAAGAAGGACAGGGGCCAGCTAAAAATCAGCAGAAAATGGGTTGGGGTGAAAACCATGCAAGTCCAGCAACAGGTGACCTATATTTACAGATCTCTTTGAAAAAGCCCAAGATTTGAAAATCTCAGTGTCCCTCTTTCCTGAAGGTGCTGTGTTTACTTACTCAGCACTTTTCAGTTCTTCTGGAAATCTTGCTTTTCCAGATGAGGTGACAAAAATTGGATTTACGGACTGAACCCTTCCAGAGGAGGAGCAACATGGCCACAGCTGGTGAGTTTTGTAAATGGTGAAAAACTGGTGGGAGATCTTTAGTCACAACGTGAGGGATGGCAGTGGCAGCACTGTACAACCCCTTGTGCTCTGTGCTGCCTTCCCCAGCTCCCCAATGTCACCCCCAAAACTCCACAGGGTTTTGGTCTCTTGGTGACCCCGGACCATCCCAGTCTCTCTGGGTTTCATTCATACAGAAAACCAAACTGTGGCAAATTATTGTGCTGATGTGTGTAAGGATAAGTGAACGTGCATCGCATTTATTTATTCATTCATTTGTGCATGTGTGTCCATCCATCCTCAGAAAATGTCTGCATTTATGTCAGTGTGTACACTGATGTGTGAAACTATTTATTAATTTAAAATCACTGCTGGAGAAGCCAATCAGCTGCAGTAAATAACCAAATGCCTTTGGGTAAGGGGAGAGATTATTCCCTCCTGCCTGGATTTAGGTCTTCTCATGGAATCCAAACACAACAAAGAGGGGTGTGAGCTGCATAAAAATTTGATGCTGTCCCTACTCCACATGACAGGTTGAGCCAGAGACTTCCAGAAATCCCTCCCAACTCAAGCTGTTTGACTCTCTGGCTGGTTTTTGAGCAATGAAATCTCTAATAATCACAGGGGGAACTCATGAGACTGCGTGGGCTGGAGGGATGGCAGAATAACTCAGGGCTTCCTTGGAGCACAGACGTACTGGAGGCCTGAGTATTGGAATATCAGCCAAACAATCAACCCCACATTTCTTTTCTTCTGATCCTTCCCCCCTCTTTGCCCCTGGAGCACATCCCTCCTTCCTTCCATGGTGCTTTCCACAGAGATGGAGAGGAAAGTCCTAAGACTTTATTTAAATTCAAGCTGCAAATGGCACCACAAATGTCTGATAAAGCTCTTCAGTGAGCTCGTTCCCCACTCTAGTCTGGTCTAATCTTTCAGCTCACAGCTCCTCCACAAGATGCCTGTGTTGGGTTTTGGTGGAGTTTGGACAACCATTTATTTATCTTCCTAACAGAGTGGTAAAATAGATTATTTTAAAATGTGTTTAAAAAAACAATGAGAACTTACAACCTGGAGGGGTTTGCTGCAATGCTGAGTGTATATGCCAAGAACTGAATATGTTTTTAAGTGTAGCTATGTTGCTTCTTTCTTTACCTTTTTCTGTGTGTTTGTGTGTTCTGCAGGGATTAGTCATGGATTCACAAAACGGATTTTCTCAGAAAAAATTCTTTCTGTGTCTTATTCTTTTGATACAACTTCAACATCTTTTTTCAGTATCATTTTTTCTCCTCCTCCTCCTCTCTGTACATTCGTGTGTCTGTGCTGTGGGTGTGTATAAATATGTACATATATTCTGGTTGGCTGGAAGTAGAAAAATTCATTTCCTTAACGGTCATATCTCTGAGAAGCAGACTCACAGGAAAGCTTTTAAATACAAAATTAAAAGACTTTAACTGCTTGGCTTTTCTGGTCAGCTTCTCCTTAATTCTCTTCTCTCTCTCCCTCTTGCTCTCTCTCTCATTCTTACCCCTGTGCTGAGTTTTTTGCTTAATTAAGGGGAAAGGAAATAGTGACATCAAGTCAAGGACATAATCTCTTTCCAAACAGGCAAAGTCAGAGTTTAATCCTCCTGGCATAGTCCCATCCAGGAAAAGGAAATTTCCCCCTTAAAATCTGAAGCTGAGTTAGGTCCTGATGTAGCACCTGTTGAAGACTGAAAATTTTTCTGTTTCTCTTTGTTGTTTTAGGTGCTGAATCCCTTTGTTGAAATCTGTGGTTGAAAGCTCTGGAGGCTGAGGGTTGCCACAACCAGAGGTTTTTGCTGAACTCTCTGCAGGACCTGGGGAGCAGAGGGTGCGTTGCTGACTCAGGAGATAATTTCCCTTAAGTAGGCTGATAAAATTCTCCATGATTCAGCCACCCAGAGAGGGCAGGACCAGAATCCTGTGTGGATTTCTGTCTCCAGGGTGAGAGACAGCTTTCATCACCATTTACTCACACTGTACTACAGCACAAACTTTTTTTCACTTTAACACCCCGTGTTTTGATTCACATTCAGGTTTTCTCCATTCTGACTACAGCTCACCTCAGCTGAGTCCAGCATCTTGCATAATTTATCTGTAGCAACTTCAAGGGTATTCATGTTCTTAGAGGCCCCTTTTTGGAAGGGATGGTTTGCTTATGGAGCCTTGCTCTCCCCTGATGGCAGAGTAGATCGTCAAACCTACTAGAAATGTAGATTTTTTAATTGTTTACCATTAGACATGGTGCTGCCTCTCCGTGAGAGAAAAATTATGCAGATGAGGATCATAACCTCCACCCTGAATCCCACTGAGACCATCTGAAAAGACACAGGGAAATCTCCTCTCATCCTGTGCAACGCGAAGAGGATTCAGATCCTGTGACAGGAATCAAAGATAATATCAAGATGTACCTTATGTTTACAGGAAAACATTTCTGTCTGAAGTCTCATGGCCCTTTTGAATTCCTGAATCATCCATTACAATGTTTTATCCTAGAGGAAATTGGTGATATAAGCTGTCAGCTCTATTTACCTCTCAATTCCTTGCTGCAAACTGTGGTGGCCATAAGGCGCCGATGTACAACAAATGACAAATGGCTGCAGTTGTTGTTTTGTGGAATGGTCCACATTATTCCCGCAGAAATCACCTGCATGTGGCACACCAGGGCTGCAGCCAGGCGCACACTGGGAGCGGGTTTTGGAGCGGGGATTGGGCTCAGGTGTGCAGTGGGGAGGCTGAATGACAGGGAACCTACGGAAAACCTTCACTTGCGCTCAAATGCAGCCATTTCCTGCCTGCAATGTGGCAGCTGAGATCACGGAGCAATCGTTCCCAGGCACAGAAGTGTGGAACAATGTCTCCAAATGAAATTATAGCTTGAGGAAAGGATTTCTTTGAGGCAGGACGGAATGTAATTACCCAAGTTGGACTTCTGCCAGGACAGTGATGTTTAAAACACTTCCAGCTCTTGTGGAAAGTGCCACAGGACCTTTTAATGACAGCAAAGGAATGGGCTTTGGAATTTATTTTTTAATTTTTTTTTTTTTTGTTTGAGTATCTCATCCAAAAGGCAGGATAATAAAATGAGAAAGAAAAAACTATCAAAGAAAGAGCTAATCTTTGCAAAGTGTTGGAATATGTAAATCCCACTTTGAAATGGTAATTTATTAACTTCTTTTTAAGATAAAAATGCAATTAGTTCATTCTTTCATTTCCCTCATCCCCCAAAAATGCACATATATTGTTATCACGTCTTTTGCTCCTGTGTCAAATCTGTATCATTTAATTTTGTTGCAGTGAAACTTGTGGGTTTTATAAAAGGTTCTGGTGGGGGCTTTTTTCTGCCTTGTTTCAGTCCTGCCTGTAAATAAAAGAATACATTACTACATTCAGAAATGATTGCTGTCAAAAATCTTCACTTTGTTGAATTTTATAAAGGCTATGGGCTATTTTTATATTAGATGCCGTATCAGTAAAGAGTAATCAGAGAGTGAAAGGGACTTTTTATCATTCTCAGTTTATTCCCAGAAATACTCTCTTGAGCTCTGAAGGAAAAAATAAAATATTATCCGTGATAGAATTGTAAGCTTGCCTTATTTTCCACTTGATCATTTTTGGGAAGGGAATGAATGTAGCTGCATCTCCATCTATCCATCTCTATCCCCAGCACATGATTATTCCTGGCTAGTCAATCCAGCATAATTTTTCTGATTCCGTGGCATTTTTATCACCTTTAATTAAGATGGTGTAAAGCTGGCCATATAAATTTAGGTAAGTACCTGTAAATGTCAGGCAAAATATAGAAATAAATAGATGTTAAATGAAAGAATTATTGCAACCGTGGCAGACTTTATTTGATAAGAGTCAAATCTGGAGATCCCTGTGTCTATTAATACACAACTTTGGAGGTTCATGGAGGGTGCTCATGGAATTCAAACTGTTTTCAGCCTGTAGGGACTTGAATTCCCATCTAGGTCTGAAGAGAGCCCTGTCTTCCCAAAGCTCTAGAACAGTCCATGCTGCTCCAGCCCTCATGGTCCTTGGCAGAGCTGCTTCACATTGCTTCAAACATTTAAATATGCACGAGTCTGAAAGAAAAAGTGTGAGAGGGAGTCACTGGTAAAGAATGAATAAGAACCTTTGGCAGTGAGGACAGGGAGGGTGGGATTCACCTGCCCTGTTTTTAGGTGTCTGGGGAGTAAATGCCTCCATCTGGATTAAGAGGGAATCACAGAATCAGAGAATATCCTGAGCTGGACGGGATCCACAAGGATCCTGCACAGGACAGCCCCAAGAATCCCAGCATCTGGAGCTGCTCCTCCTCGCTGGTGCCTTTAATTCAATGCAAAGATAGAATCACATGTTGTACGTGGCGATTGAACAGAAGAAAAAGCTTGAGATGTGTCGGTGGTCAGAAGGAAACAACCTACTGAAGTACAAGTGAAAGATTTCTTCCCCTTCCTCTGGATGTGTTGTGTCATCTTCTGAGCAAAGAAATCCCTGGAGGATGGTTTAGGATGCACAACTCATCTCAGGAAGAAACCACCCCAGGTTCAAGTCTGTAGAGTCCCTGCTCCTTCAATTTCCCTCCATGAAACGCTCAGTGGAAAATTTGCACTTTCCAATCCATCCTGCTGCTGCTGGAAATTCAGAATCCTTCCGACCTGACACATCATAATTGCTCTTTCACAGGCAGGATTTTTAGCTTTCCACATGATCTCAGCATCTTGCCTGCTTTCAGTGCTGTAAGGCAGCAGGAGTCTGGGGATGGAGTGTGCAGTGATGATTCCCCAAATCAGGAGTGAATCAGCTCCACTCCAAGGGCTCTGTGAGCATTTGAGCAGTTGCCGCACTGAGGAGATGGAAGGACACTCCAGGAGCAAGGATACAAATCACTGATTATCCCTCCAGCACTGGTGGTGATCAAAGCCTGGGATTGGAGCTCCCCATGCCCATGCCCAGCGTTCCTAGTAACCATGGTGTCCGAGCGTGAGCATCCAGAGCTCCTGCCCCGCTGCCTGCAGCACCAGCAGCCTCAGCAATTAAAGACTCGCTGTGGTGAGCAGGGATTAAACACTTTCTATTAGCAAGTTTAGAGATTCGAAAGCCCTGTTACAGACATCTGCCACCCACATTGTGAGGGGAACAGCTGCACAACGAGCGATTATAAAACAGGAAGATGAAGTGACGGTTTGGAACTTTATTGTCTCCATACCCTGAGCCCTAAAATCCCATGGAAACAATTCTGTTTCCTATGAAGCACTGCTGTTTCCTTCTGGGTGGGTGGGCTGTTTGCTCTGTCTCCCCACATAGGTTAAAAATAACAATGCATGGCTGACTTTGTGCTTTGCTAAGATTACCTCACGCTTCCATCACATTCAAAACAACAAAAATCACATCGAATATTCATAATATTGTGCTATATAAAGCTCACGACGCAGGAGAGAGCAGAATTGTTATTGTACATTTTTGTTATTTAACAATTATCACCATAAGAGTTTCTAGAACATAATTTGGGGGGGGGGGAATGAAATAAAATAAGCAGCCACCTTCTTTCAAAGTTTGACTCTGTAGAGATTTAATTCCAATCAGCTATAACAAAACTGATGACAGAAGGGGCTTTCAGCATGTTAATAGCATAGCAACATACTGGGTGCACTTGCAAATCCATTTGCTCCGAGATGCTTTGATCACTTAATGTTCTACATGCAAAAAAGCAGAGTTTTCTGAAGGCAACACTCAGTGTGTGAAGCATCTATAAAAGAAAATCATCTCCCTCATTCCTCAGAAATTCTCCATTTGCCCAGCAGAATTTACAGTCACCAAGAGCTCCTGGAGCCCGGAGTTTTGTGAGATTCACAGGCCAGCACCACCCCTCATGCATGACAACTCAGCTTGTTGTTGCCACCACTGTAAAATATTTATTTTCAAACAACCATTGAGTGTTTCAGGCCACCTGCTACCAGGGTGTCCAGAACCCAGGTCCCCACACTGTGAGGCTATGAGGGGACTGTGCTACACTAGGAAATAAAACTCTGTAAGAGACAATGCTGGGCACTGGAATTTGCTGATAAACATTTTTACAGTGATCTCTGGTGGGGTTTTAGCCTGGGCACTGTCTTTGCAATTCCTGGATGCTGGCTGATAGCTGGCACAGGCCCCAAACCCTTCCCCGTGGTCAGTCTGGATGCAGCAACTTCAATTCCCAGCATAAAAAGAGTTTAATTGCATAAATATAGGTCATTTCTGGCCTCAGTGCTGGAAAATGCTCTCAGATTTCCTTAATTTATTTGTGCACATCTTATCTCATCATAAAAAACTATATGGTTACTGGTTTAGATGCATGCAGGACACAGTTTTCTCTCCAGCCTTTGGCACCAGGGTGTGCAAAGTCATTGCAGCTGGAGCTGGCACAAAGCAGAGGCACAAAACCCTCCCCCAGTGAGCAGGAGGGACTGTAAAGTGCCTCTTTCCTGGCAAATTCCTGGCAAAAAGCAGTGTTCAGCCATGGATGCTGGAAAGTGCTCTTCCTTCAGGGGCTGCTGCTCTGCATCTGCCTGCCTGGAGAGAGCAGCCAAGTGTGGGGGGACAGGGATTTACTGCTGGGACACTGAGTGGAGCAACCTGGAGCTCAGGAGGGTGACAGAGCTTTTTTCCAGTGACAGTGCAGGGTTTACCAACAGGAGCCTGTGCTCACCCTCACAGCCCTGAGGATCTTCTCAGCCAGGCTTGCTAACTTGGGCTCAGCAGTGGTAACGTGGGGGGAACCCAAAAAAGACCTGGCTTGTGTTTGACCAGCCTGCAGTGAAGTAAAAATAAATATTCAGTTCTCAAGAACTGGTGTCTTAAATTAGCCCAAAGAAGGACTTTTACAGAAAAGCTGAAGCATTTCATTTTAGATGTGACACAGAAGGTTCAATAGGTAGGGAGAGATCTCAGCAGTTCATCCTGTTAACCAAAAGACCAGGTTTTAAAGGGTATTATTCTTAACCTCCTTTGTTTTCCACTTCTATAGTCATATATCTGGTCAGAAGACTCATAATGTTCTTTATTTTCAACAAAGAGAATTACAGAATGGTTTTGGATGGAAAGAAACTCAAAGATTATTCTGTTCCAACCCCCTGCCATGGGCAGGGGCACCTTCCACTATCCCAGGTTGCTCCAAGACTCGTTCAACCTGGCCCTGAACACTTCCAGGGATCCAGGGGCAGCCACAGCTTCTCTGGGCAGCCTGTGCCAGGGCCTCCCCACCCTCATAATAAGAAATTTCTTCCAAATATCCAATCTAAACCTCCCTTCTCTCGGCTTGAAGCCATTCCCCCTTGTGCTGTCACTGCATTCTCTTGTAAAAAGTCCCTCTCCAGCCTTCCAATACAATTAATCATTACCATTAATAGAATTGATCACTAGAATCAGTCTAGATTTGTAGAACACCAAATAAGGATAACATGTATAATTCATCCTTTGCAAAGCCTCGAGGCTGGGATATCTTCATCTCTGGAAATACCTTCTTGTTGCTTATATAAGATTATGGGCGACACATGCAATTTGATTTTAGGTGTCTAAATCTAAGCTCCCATTTTAGTTATGATAGATTTCATCGCTGTCAGAGTGATAAAACATGCGGGACTACTTAGGGAAACCAGGAATCTCTCCCTAGTCTCTGCTGACGTAGGGGGTGGACTCCAGTAGGCTGTAGGAGGATCCTGAGGTGGTTTGTGGATGTTGATGATTTTGCTGTAGACACCACAAGCAGTCATGTGAGAAATAGCCAAGGTCCTAAAGGTCTGCCTAGAAGGCCACTGCTGGCTGAGACGGATTTTACAGGAACTAAAGACCACTTAATTCAGCACCAACGTGACTTTGCATAATGTGAGAATAGCAGACATCAGGGTGGCCCTCTGGGTGCGGTGCTCACAAGCCTATCCCTGACTGTGGCTGGTGATACACACTTGGGGAAAAATATTTGAAAGCAAGACATGTTTGGAGCATAACATGCCTTGCCTGGTATAACCCTCCCAGCTACTGCCTGCAAATGCCTTGGAGAATTGTGGAGAATGTGATTTCCTTCAGAACATGGGGTTTAAGGGAGCCCAATGAGCTTGTCCTTCACCAAACTTGCTTATTTTCATCCAGGCATGGATGTGAACTGATTATTGTCAGCCCAAAGATGCACAGTAACACTTGGTGTGTCTTTGTTTAGAGGGGTAGTAACACTGAATGCTGGCAAAAAGGTTTAATGCTGAGAGAACTGTGATTTCTCAGCCTGGAGAAGGCTCTGAGGAGAGGTTGTTGTGATCCTTCCATACTTGAACAGGAATGACAAAAAAAGCTGAAGAGGCCCTTTTGGCATGGGCATACAGTGAAAGGACAAAGGAGAATGGCTTTATGCTGAAGGAGGGTAGATTTAAATTAGATATTGGGAAGAAATTCTTTCCTGTGAGGGTGGTGAGGGCATGGCACAGGTTGCCCAGAGAACCTGTGGTTGCCCATCCCTGGAAGCGTCCGAGGCCAGGTTGGATGGGGCTTGGAGCAACCTGGTCTAGTGGAAGATGCCTGTGTCAGTGGGGTTGGAACAAGATGATCTTGAAAGTTCTTTCCAACTCAAACCATCCTATAATTCTATGGTAAGGAGTAGTTCATGTGAATGAGGAAGATGGAGTGGATTTGAGGCAATATGAGGATTGTTGGCTGACAGACAAATATTCTGGATTTTATCCCTCCCTGTCCTTCTTTCTGCTCCCCAGAAATGTTCTTTTTCCCAAATCTCACTTCTGCATTTGACATCTCTTCTAGTGCCACGGCGACCTTCTCCATCAACAGATCAGTTATTCATAAAATATAAAAATAGGTCTGTCTGTTGAATTATTTTACATGGACAGTGTGATGTTTTGGCCTTTCATTGGCCTTTCATTCTGTTTGTTGAATTATTTTACATGGACAGTGTGATTTTTTGGCCTTTCATTGGCCTTTCATTCTGTTTGTTGAATTATTTTACATGGACAGTGTGATTTTTTGGCCTTTCATTGAGCCAACTCCTGAAATCAGAAATGTATGTCCTTGCGTGCCAGGATTATTGACTGAGTGCATGAGGTTGGAGGCAGGTGCATGGTTACACCTGAGTGTTTGCTCTTGCTGTCAGACTAAGTTCAGTGTCTGTGAGAAAAATGTGCCCACTGCCTTCACTGTATTTGCTTCTTACTTTGTGCAGCAGCGTTAAAGAAAACAGCCACGACTTCAGCAAATAGTGGGGAAGGTTTGCAGTTCGTGTAATGTGTCCCATTGCAAGAACAAATGGGTTACATCCTTTACTCAGAGTTTGAACAGCAGATTGCCCTCTGCACTTGGGGCAGATCACATTTCGGTTCAACATTATTATCTGGATTTTGCTAACATTACAGGCATAGTCAGGCTGCTGTTGTGTTGGGTGCTGTACCGACAAAAGAGAAAAAAATTAGCCCGTGCCAGGAAGATTATTTCCAAATGCATTTTCACTAGAAAATCAGAGTCTCAGTTATTTCCATCCAATGAGCGGACACAGGCAATGCCATGTAAAGTGTGCTGCTGATAAAAACAAATATCTGATCTTATCCCCGCCGGTCACATGAGCCTGAGGTGTCACTACCAGCAAAACTCTACAGACAGTTACACCACTGCAGCACACGGAGTATGAAAAGGCTCTGAATTATTTATAACAACTGGGTCAGCTTCTCAGCAGGAGAAAACTGGCAGAGCTAATTAACTGATATCCCCCAACTGATGTTCCAGCTCGTATTTGAGGAATAACTCCGAATAATTTACAGAAGTCAGGAGCCGCTTTGCCTGCCACAGACTCTGTTTTGCTCTCGAGCTTGCAGGAGGAGCACATGGCAGGAATGTACAGAGCAGGTTTTTTGGGTGGTTTGTAACCAAAATGTGCATGTGTGATTCCGCGCTGGAGCAAAATGGGCTGCATTCCATTTTCCTTCCTCGCCCCACTACAGAATAAACCTCAAGTGCTGAAATAAAGGCCATATTTTATGGCAAGTATAGCGTGAGGGTCATTAGCTTCCCCATTCGGCTTCATCAGATGGCTACACAGCAGGATGCATTCCAAATTTATTTGATAGCTTGTCAATAAGCAGCTGCCTTTTAATAGCTCTTAACTTCATGGACTTGAAAAACAAAATGCCTCATGCTCACATTAAACCAAGTGGTCCATCACAGAGATCTCAGCTTTTTCTGGCGTAGAAGGCAGAGCAGAAAATGACCTCTGACTGCAGCTTTCACTGTAATTTTGTGAACACTCATCACCAGGGAACAGAGACAGAGAGAGTTGCTGGGCTGGGAATTCGAGTGAGGAGGAGAGGGGTGAATCCTGCTGGCTGTAGCTGGGGAGGGATGTGGTAAGGACATCAGCAGGGAGCAGGGGCAGCAATGGGGACTCCAACGTGTCCCCTCTCTAAGCAGGGACAAGAGGGTAAAGAGATGAGCTTGTCAGAGGTAATTTTAATTAGCAGTCAGCTGATCTTAGAGCTACTTCTACAGGGCCACCTCCTGCAGATTCTGGAAATGATCAAGGGTGATCAAAACTGAGTATTTCTAGGGAGGATGGGAAACTCCACTGTATCCCACCCCATCCACAGGCAGGAGAGTCTATTCGGCAGGTAGTGCTGGGCTGGGGGCTGGATTATCACAGGCATCTTGTCAGCTGGAAACTCACGACCAAGGGTCAACACTTATGAGATCAAAACACAGCATCTTAGCAGTTTGTTATAAAAGGGCCAAACTCTTGCAGATCAGTGCTGGTACAAGGCACCTTTGTAAGATGTGCTGCTGGCAGGCACTTCTCAGTATTAAATTGCTTCCCTTTATTGTCCCCCAAGTCTCTGAGTTCTTTGAAGACACAAGCTTCTACTCTTAAATGATAAAAGAATCTCTGGATTGGTTTTTTCTCCTTATTTTACCCCCAGAAGAACCTGAGAGATTTGACAATCTGTGTGACTGTCCATTCTGTGTCGTCAGAGTTTGTACCACCCTCACACATCCCGTGGAGAAGAAGCAACACTTAATTGTGTCACCTAAAAACTGTGAAAGTTCAGCAGCACAGTTTCATTCAGTGTTGCTTGGTCCTACTGCAGCAGGTGGAAATAGACACACAGTTCTAGCTTTGTCCTGCAAAGCTCTTTGGCACACGAAAGAGCAGAGAAGTCATCTCACAACTACAGACCTAAAGTCTTGAAGTTTAACTCCTTTCCTCGGAGAATGCCAGAAGGGTTTGGGTTGGAAGGGACCTTAAAGATCGTTTAGTTCCAACCCTCTGCCATGAGCAGGGACACCTCCCACTGGATTAAGATGTTCAGAGCCCTGTCCAACCTGGTTTTGAGCATTTCCAGGGATGAAAAGTCCACAAATGCTCTGTGCAACTTCCCTCTGCCCAGATGTGCTTGGCCAGACTTCCTCCATCCCAGTCATGCAGCTTCCTCCTTCTGCAAAGACACCAACTCCTTCAGAAGCCGTTTGCAATCAGCCAGAAGGGAGTACCTGGGCACAGAACTGTGATTTTCAAGTGCAGATCACACCCCCATCCTCTTCCAGTGGTGTCCAAAGAATCCCTCATTTGCTCCAGAGCTGCAACCCCACAGACAGACAAGACTTGGTGGTGTGGGGCTGAGTGAGGCCTTGACTGGTACAGAAGTGAAGAAATAAACATGAGGGTGGAGTTCAGGGTACAGACAAAACCAGAGGAGGGGAATTACCAAGAGCTTGTAAAATGGTCTGGGATTATTCTTTTTGTTCCCCCTAAATCTTCACCTGAGATTATACAGATTGTGTTTTTCTTCTGAGCTCTCACCCCAATTTCATCCTACTTATTCTCTCTTGTTGTACTGTGAACCTTTGTCATCCCTTTAAACTGACATTGAATAGTTTTTAGCTGAGAATCTGAACTTTTTCTTACCTATGGATTTATTTGTAACTGTATTTTATACCTTTCAGAGCATCAGTAAGTAAAATTCAAGTTCAAAGCAAGGTCTGCTGTCTCCCTGCTTTGCTCAGCTCTCTTTCCACTCCTTGAGACCCACACAGAGACAATGAGAATTCTCTTGTTCTGTCAACAGTTTTAATTCTACTTTTAATTCT